>KV424667.1:0-70723 GCA_001632445.1 Peniophora sp. CONT | reverse complement strand
AGGAGTGCAACATGGAGGTTCGAAAGTAAAGAGACGCGACGCGTCGACGCGTCGACGCGTCAAAGGCGCGTCGAAGCGCTCGCGTGGCTGCCCTGCCAAATCGCCGGGCTCATCTCAGCCCATGTGGTTCACGTGCCGCCCCTCCAAATGCGGTTCGAGCTGTCTGTCAAAACTCTCTTAGGGATTCAAACTCAGATTCCCCAGACTGCTATCGCAGGGCACGCCTCCCCCCACCAAACCCATGCGAGAGAAGTGTGGTTACGAGACTAGCTACGAGGAGACGTGGGACACAGCGCACCTCGACGACGCCATTGGTTTCTTTCAACAAGCCGCTGACGCAGCGCCCAGGCCGAATGCGTATGTCCTAGGTTGGCTGGGAGTCTGCTTGTCGAAACGATTTGACACCCGAGGCAACCTCGACGATCTTAAGCGCTCCATCTTAGCGAAGCAGTGCGCGCTCAAGCTCGTGGCAGACGAGCACCCTGACAAGGCTATGCGTCTGAACGACCTTGCCTACTCTTTACGACAGCGCTTCGAACGCCTGGATCAACTTGAAGACCTTGAAAGTGCATTCACGATGCAAACTCGAGCCGTTGAGCTCACTCCAGATGGTCATTCTGACATGGCGATGCGGCTAGACAACTTCGGCTACTTGCAACACCTCCGTTATGAGCGCCTTGGTGATGTCAACGACCTCGAGCACGCAGTCGCGGGACGTCGTCGCGCAGTGGAACTCACTCCGGATGGGCACCCTGACATGCCCATTCGACTTAACCACCTTGGGTGGTCCCTACGTACTCGTTTCCAGGGTCTCGGCCAACTTGAAGACCTCGAAAGCGCCATTAGGATGCAACATCGTGCAGTTCAGCTCACTCCGGACGGTCACCCCGACATGGCAATGTGGCTGAACAATCTCATGGTCTCAAAATTCTTTCGTTTTCTGCGCCTCGATGATCGCGATGACCTCCAACAGGCCATCGTGGGACAACGCCGTGTTATCGAACTCACTCCAGATGGACATCCACACATGCCAGAGCGGCTGGATAACCTCGGACACCTGTTGCGTACCCGTTTCCAACACCTCGGCGAACTTCGCGACCTCGAAGGCGCCATCAGGATGCAACACCGTGCGATTGACCTTGCTCCAGACGGACATCCAGACCTGGCGGGGCAGCTAGACAGCCTGGCCTTTTCGCAACATCTCCGCTCTGAGCATCTTGGTTGTCTCGAAGACCTCGAGCACGCCATCGCAGCACGGCTACGCGCCGTCGAACTTACGCCGGACGGGCATCCCAACATGCCAACTAGGCTAAATAACCTTGCCTATTCATTGAAACAGCGCTTCGAACGCTGCGGTAAACTTGAAGACCTCGAACGCGCCATTCAGATGCAACGCCGTGCAATTAAGCTCACCCCGGACAGGCATCCTGACATGTCAGTGAGACTGGACAACCTCGGACGGTTACAGGTCCTCCGGTATGGACGCCTCGGTGACCTCGACGACCTCGAGCACGCCGTCGCCATACAGCAACTTGCTGTCGAACTCGCCCCGGATGGACATCCCAGTGTGCCGACCCGGCTGACCAACCTTGGACTCTCCTTGAGTGCTCGCTATGAACGCACCGGCGAGCTTGATGATCTCGAAAGCGCCATCAGGATGCACTCCCGCGCGGTCGAGCTCGCTCCGGAAGGTCACGCTGGCAAAGCGTCACTGCTCAATAACCTTGCTTTGTCACAACAACTCCGTTTTTTGCGCCTCGGCGATCTGAATGACATTGACTGCGCCATTTTGGGACAGCGGCGTGCAGTCGAGCTCACTCCGGATGAGCATCATATCAAGCCAATCCGGTTGAACAACCTCGGGCACCTTTTGCGCATCCGCTTCGTGCGCGTCAGAGAGGTCATCGACCTTGAGCATGCAATCTTGGCACTACGTCGTGCGGTTGTGCTTGCACCTGATACCCATCCCTTTAGACCGTCAGTGCTACTTAACTTCGGTTACAGTCTTGCAACTCAGTTTCGACTTGAGCGGACTGAGACATGTTTCAATGAAGCTGTCTCATGTCTCATGGCTGCTACTGATAGACGCTTGGGGGTGCCATCTTCGCGCCTTCATGCGGCACAAGTGGTTGTTGAGCTTCTCACCGAGAATCCAAAGTACAGCACACCACAAACTCTGTTGCTTGCGCATTCTCGCATCCTTGATATGTTTCCTGAACTCGTTTGGCTCGGACATAACTTATCACGTCGCTTGAAGGAATCGCAGCAGCTTCGAGGGCTTGCACACTCCGCCGTACGCGTCGCTATTGCTGCTGGTGCCTTTACACAAGCCGTAGAATGGTTAGACGCCGGCACATCATTCATCTGGTCGCAGGTCCTATCGTTGCGTAGCCCAGTTGATGAGCTTGCAGAGCACCATCCCAATCTTGCACTTTCTATCGAGCGCTTGAATGCACAACTTCAGGGCACTGTATCTACATCATTCCTTCCCGATTCCGTATCTGTGACCAGTGGTCATGATATTCCTGCATTGGTTACAGGTGTCGAAGCAGATCGTCACCGTGGGCTGGCTATCGACTATGAACAGATCCTTGCAGACATTCGCTGTCAATCCGGTTTTGAGGATTTCTTGAAGCCAAAAAAGCTTGCTGCATTATTACCTTCGCACACACCTCTCAGTAGAGACTTTCAGAAACGACTTCATACGTTGAATCCCACGGTGGCTGTGGAGCGCTCGGCTAATATTTTGGCGGGAAAAGTGGAGTTTGGAGCGGAAGTGATCGCAGCTTCATACGTTGGGCTGAAAGTCTCTAGTGGGCCAGTTGTGTTTATCAATGTAGACCGTGCTTCTTGCGATGCCTTGGTTCTCACACCTGAAAAGACGATCTTCATTGTTACCCTTCCGGATCTTTCTTTCGACAAAGCGGAGGCTCTCCGCGCGCAGTGGAGGTCATACCTTCAGCAACACAACATCCGCGAGCGTGGTTTGGCTGCTCGCAATTATCGCCACTCGAGTTGTACACCCGTTGTTCGCATGCTGGGTTGTATCTGGAGGTGGATCGTGCATCCCATCTTGAAAGCACTCCGCGTGTGTGAACTCGTGCGTATCCATTTTCTCATCCAACACGACTCCGACTAATGCTGGACATACCAAAAAGAAGCCAGATTGCGGCCGACTACCTCATATCAATTGGTGTCCCACGGGGCCACTCACGCAGATACCACTACATGCGGCGGGCATTTACGACGAAGAGTTTGGTCCACGTGTTTACGACTTCGTAGTCTCGTCCTATACCCCCTCTCTATCAGCACTTACTCGCTGCGTCAATGGGGTTGCGAACGAACAGCGTACTATCAACCCGAGCGTTCTCATCGTGACACAGCCGGACACACCTAAACTGTCGCCGCTCTTAGGGACCGTAGTCGAAGGAGAACGCCTGCAACAGGTTCTCGTTCAGTCCCAGATCGCCTACTCTGCCCTCAACGGGAAGCTAGCTTCGATCTCGACAGTGCGCGCTGCCCTCGATAACCATAGCTGGTTGCACCTTGCATGCCACGGCTCCCAGGATCTTACCGACCCGATGAAAAGCGCGTTCGCCCTCTACGACGGCCCACTTTCGCTCACAGACCTTATGGGTACGAAGGCAGACAACGCGGAAATCGCGTTTCTCTCTGCGTGTCAGACGGCCGTCGGCGACGAGAAGATCCCCGAGGAGTCCATGCACCTCGCAGCGGGTATGCTAGCTGCAGGCTTCAAGGGCGTAATCGCGACGATGTGGTCGATTCGAGACGACGACGCGCCAGTGGTCGTCGAGACGTACTACCAGAAGCTGCTCGAATGTCGCGCGTCGGGGAAGCTGGGAAAAGGGGAGACGGGTGCGGCGTATGCGCTGCATCAAGCGACGAAACGGCTAAGAGAGGAAGTGGGGGAGAAGGAGTTTGTGCGGTGGGCGCCGTTCGTACATTTTGGGGTATAGCCGGTTTCTCTTTATCCGGGACGACTGAACGGTACTTCTGTCTGCCGATGCCCAACGTCGGCACACGTTTCATACGACTGACAAGTGCCAGGTCGTTACCTATGATAGATGTTTATGTGCCAAGAGATCATATTTATGTGGCGCAAAACCTGCGTTTCAAATGATAAGCAGTGCGGAGCCTAGTGCAGTTGTATCCTTGCTTGAGACCAGATATGTACACCCGTAACATGAGCGTAGGAAGGCAAATCGCCGCGCAGTCAACAGTCGGGCTAACTATGATCTCTTGATCTCGATCTAATCAGATGATCGCGGTATATCCGGAACCGCGAGTCGGCCGACGACCACACAAGACTTGCTTGCTCTGCTCTATCATCGTCTCATAGCGTACTCTCTCTGCCACTCTATCTCTCAAGCTGATCTATACATCTGTACTCTCTACAACACAGTCAGCTTGCAAGTTTGGAGAAGAGAGACCCAGTGCTCAGTATCGCGACCGCTTGCCGCCGGCCGTCGCCGCACCTTCGCGGTCAGCTCAACATCATCCCGCGGCTCGCCGTTCCTACCAGCGCTTACCTTGCGGAGTCGGACGACACCCTATTCTGTACCATCACCTATTTAGATGGACACTGCGGCAGGGCTGCAGTCTTACCTACCATCCGCAGACGACTCTGACGACGAGGTTGCGCAGGCCGTCGCGCCACACCACCAGCAACAAGCTCCCTTCGCTTCCTCTTCCTCCACCGCTTCCAGCGACAGCCTGGATCTACCCCCTAGGAAGCGCCTGAGAATGACTGAAGACGATGTGCTGAAACGGAAGCGGGCGACTATGCCTCCGCAGAGGGATCCGGACTACTACATGTCGGACGGCAGCTGCGTTTTACTCGTCGACAACATACTTTTCAACGTGAGTATTCGACCTATTCAATCGCAATGGTCTTCTTCTAGAAAGTTGAGTTGTTGGTCCATACCACTCTCAGACGAAGTGTGTTGGCTGTATGCAATGCCTCATCGCACACCGGCCTCGTGTCGTACACTTGGCCCGTTCCCAAGATATAATTGTGCATCATAACACGACCATTGTATTGATGTTGAATATCTTCTGCATTCTGTATGCTCGTACTGGGATGTGGTTCTGCGTAGAATCAACTTACTAACGCAGTATCCGCTAGGTGCACCGCACCCTCCTCGCTCGAGACTCGTCCTTCTTCTCATCACTATTCCTCGTTCCCTCGCCGAGCTCCTCGCCGCCAGATGGGTCCTCAGACGACAACCCACTCGTACTACATGACGATTCGGCCCCGGCCTTCCGCAACTTCCTTTGGGTTCTCTACGCTTTGCCACACGAAATCGCCACTGGGGCCGACCTCCGACGACTCATCGACATCGCACGTACCGCTAACAAATACGGCTTCAAGAGTGTTGAAATGTGGGCGTTGGACAGCATCGTCGACGCTCTCACGCGTAAACCTCCACAAGCCGCACCCTCGTCTTTTGGTTTCTCCCTCGCTGCTGCTTCTGCTTCAGGTCCATCGTCGACAAACGTGGCGCCTCCACTGGTGGCGAGCAACACGCAAGTCATCGAGCTTGTGCGCTTGGCACAGTTATGCTCGCATAAGCGCTTGCTAGATAGCATGGTCAACGCGCTCAAGCGCGCAATGCATGCCGGCGTCCAGAACGCGTATCTTGCGCTTACACTCGCGGATGAGCTCGGGTTGCGCGCTCTTCAGGGCGAGGCCTACCTCGAAGTCCTCCTTCGACATTTCCCGGACCGCGTTGTTGTGATGAAAGAGTCTCAACACCATGAGGGGCTCGGATTGGGCGAGTTTGAGGACAGTAGCACAGGGGCGCGACTGCTCATCAGCCGCACACAACAACTACGTCTACTCGCGGGTCATTACCGCCTTGTCACAACCTGGGATACCCTGCGCCGCGGACCTTTACCGATTGAGCACGCACCCGCATGCGAGCTCAACTGGCAGAAGTCAAGCTGTGCCCAAAGTTGGCTCGAATTCTGGCGCGACAAGAGTTCAAGCAGCTCTGCCGTTCTCGGGTGTGCACCGGCGGACGTATTGGGGCGGCTGAAGGCTATGGGGAGGGAGTTTGAGAGGTTGGGGACGACTACTATGATGCATCCTGAGTGTAGGAACTGTGCTCGGCGGGCGATTGGGGAGAGAGTGAAGGATGTTAGTGAGGGGCTTGCGGAGGTGTTTGCTGAGGACTTTGAGTAATTTTCGTGGATATGCTGATCTGTGCTTCGCTGCTGTGGAATTTGTCGTGCTTGCTATTACCCTGTAACATAAATGCTATACGAACGCCCTTGCTTTTATATTCACTGTGTAGGCTCAGCCGACACGATTGGAAATAGCATAGTGGTTTTGGCTGGTAGTGTTCGCCACGGGTCTTCCGAAACCCGCGGGCCGCGGGGGACAGGGACGGGTCAACCCCCCGGGAATCCCGTGGCGAACACTAGCCGCGGGTACAACGAAGAGCACTCGAGCTTGTCTCCGTCACTGTTCTTGTAGTCGTGTCACCAGACTAAGCCGCGGGCGGCAATGGCTGTCGGCTCTGGTCATTCCGTTAATGCTATAGACTCGGTCGCCTCCTAGTGGTACCTATAAAACAAGCCCGGAGCGGCGGCCGTCGCAGCGCTCTATTCAAACACAAGCACATCCTATGGTAATAAGTAATCTGCGTTTGAGGTCCCACCGTACGAGCTTCGTTGAGCACGGCAATTGCCGAGATTACCCGGCGCCTCACGCGTCCGCGGACCGCCGCGCTTCGTTCCACAACGACGACGACGACGTCTGAAGAGTGCAGTCAAAATTTCTGGATCGGCCTATACACCTCTGCATATGTCTCCCTCACCAGGCTCACTAAGCGATTCTCGGCGGCTCAACGCATTCGTCTACCTCGCCAGCAACTCCCCGGCTTGTCGCAGTCTTTCGTCATCGTGTCCGCGCATTTCTGCGACACAACCTCATGCTCATGGGGAATGATGCTGTGCGCGTTTGAGAATTAGATGGGCCTAGTTGCAACTGGAAGTGGTTGGCGCAGACTCGACGGCTCGACATCTTCTTAGCCGCCGGGTTACGCCGCCGAGTAACCTGATGTTCCGACTGCTCGGTTTCGCACCTTCGACCTCGTGCAATCTGAATATAACCTACTGGGCGACTCTCACTCTCTGTGCGGCTCACATGAGTCTTGCACTTCAAAGCAAGGCATGAACTGAACACGGCGCTCTGCTGACGCTGCTGTCACTGCGAGCATTCTGAATCAACGCTGCGCCAACAGTCGCGCACAAAAGCACGGTGTCCGGTCCAATATACCGTTGATGAGCCTACGCTATTTTCTCTGATTAAGCCGACAAATGCCGCTACAAAGCGTCATGCGCTCGAAACGAAAGAGTTTCCATGCTTGACCTCTGTCATTCAAGCCGCGCTAGTACGTTGGGCAGGGTTATTTGGGGTGCTTTGAACGTACAACGGATCAGGTCATCTGCCAAAACGATGGAATCCTACTCCTTGAAACGATGTAAATTGGAATGCAGCTACGTACGTCCTTGATGCTGTATTGTCTTGTATTGTCTACATCTTCTGACCGTTCTCCGCCATTCTTCATCACCGCCGTCACCTTCATTTGGCTAGGATCAGCGCCCTGACCGTGCTCATTCCGGCGATCACACCCTGAATGTCCACTCCTGTGCGGGGAAACACCCAGGCGTGAAGATATATTGCCGGTATTCGGAGCGTAGCAGGAGCTCACTTAGTTTGCAAGCTCCCTCTGACGCCCCAAGCAACACAGTAAGCATTATTGCGCCCAAAATACAACGGTATTTGTCACTGCTAGATCTAATATCCAATGTTTAGGTGATTTGGTGCTCAATGCTTGCCGTCATGGCAAAAAGTTCAAATGGCCATCACTGTGCTTCTCACACGCGCATTAGTTGCCGAACTACTCAATGCGTCGGCCTTCACCAGGGTAACATCGCAACATTGATCAGCAAAGCTCTACGCTCAAGAACCCGACAGATCTCCCTATACCGAGGCTTTGTGTTGCGTTTACTAAGCTGACTACTGAGAATCTTACGCGATCCTAGGAAATTAGCATCGCCGAACGCAGCTACAGGGCGCATCATTGACCTTGGCCGAGCCGCGCAGTGTACGCAGCTATATCTGCATCGAGCTCCTATAAAAGCTATTGCGCGGACGTCGTTCATTCCTCGTTCCGTTTGCGGTTCTCACTCCGGTCCAATGCTCTCTTCCAGCCTTGCCCTCCTGCTCGCTACTACCGCCGTCTCTGCGACGCCTCGTCCCCGTGGCGCTGCGGCGGATGCGTGCACGCAGATTGCAGACGCGATCTCGAGCTCTTCGGCCATCTTTTACCCCGGCACGGAGGGATACACGGACGACATTGAGCATTGGGCGACTTCCAGCACCCAGGACGCGACTTGCTCCGTCGAGCCTGGTACCGCTGAGGATGTGGCTGCAATCGTGAGCATGCAACCAAATATATGACTAGAGTGTGCCGCTGACTTTCTCTCGGTACAGCTCAAGGTCATCGGCTCGACCAAGACTCCTTTCGCCGTCAAGGGTGGAGGCCATGCTACAAACCAGGGTTTCTCCTCAACGACAGGCGTGCAGATTGCCATGTCGCGCTTTAAGGACATCAAGCTCAGCGACGACAAGAAGACCGTTGACGTCGGTGCGGGAAGCATTTGGGACGAGGTCTACCTGGCTTTGAACGGTACCGGCGTCAACGCTCCCGGTGGCCGCGTCCCTGGAGTCGGAGTGGCCGGCTTCAGCTTGGGCGGTGGTATGTCTTCGGCTTTGCTAGTGTTGGTGATCTGATCGGTCACTGACTCCTGGTTCAGGTTACACTTTCCAGACAAGTCAGTACGGTCTAGCAATCGACAACATCGCCTCGTATGAGCTCGTACTCCCGAACGGCACCGTCACTACGGTCCTCCCCGGTGATGATCTTTTCTTCGCGCTCCGTGGCGCGTTCAACAACTACGGCATCGTCACCAAGTTTACCTTCGTGACCCACCCGCAGGTATGACCGTTGCTCATTCTAGCGCGCACGAGCTCTCTCTAACGTGCACTTGCAGACCGATGTCTACGGCGGCCTGATCCAGATCTCGGGAGAGTACTTTGACGATGTGACCAAGGCAATTGCATCGTTCTCCAACGATAACACAGACACCAAGGCGTCCATCCTTCCCGCGTACCAGTACAGCAACGGCACGTCGTACAGCACGATCACCGTCTACTACGATGCACCCACTGCTCCGGACAATGCGTTCTTCGGCCTGCTCGACATCCCGCGCACCATCTCTGATATCAAGACTCGCTCGTACTACGACCTGCTCGAGGCTCAGCTTCCGATTGCACCCATTGCGCCGGGCGTTACGGCCAAGTACGCCAGCGTGAACGTGCTCCAATACACGCCGACGCTTCTCGAGACCTTCAAAGAGCTCGCTGTCGTAAGCGAACCTTGATCCCCCCTATGCACTTCATGCACTGACAGAACTTGCAGTCCTACGGCCAGGACCTCGCCGCTAATGACTCGACTTTCCTCTCCTCGTTCTACGTCGAGCCTTTCGATGAGTCTCTCTTTAGCCACGGTACGGACTCGGCTTACCCGCCCGACCGTTCGCGCCCGCTCCGCCCGTCCAACATCTTCTTCTCGTTTGCGGATGACTCGCTCTACGACTTCTTCCACGCCAAGCAGAACGAGGCCGCCGATAAGGTTCGCGCCGCCGCCGACGCCGAGGGTCAGAACGTTGGAGATGCGTTCCAGTACTCAAACTATGGCCTTGAGGAGGTGACTGCTGAGCAGCTCTTCGGTGCCAATGTCCCTCGTCTGCAGGCCATCCAGGCTGCTGTCGATCCCAACGGCGTCATGAAGCTCGCCGGCGGTTACAAGGTCTGATGTACTGTTGCGGCTCGTGGCGCTAGAATGTTCTTGTTGGGTTCTGGGCTGCATACTGTACATCTCGTGTAATCATAATTTCTGTTAACCTTCAAACGCTCGGAACTGGATCTGGGTGAACACACGTTCTCTGATTGTCAGGAGTGAGTACTCCCGGCACCTTTATTCATAAGTCCTTGTAAGGCCGACAAGCGGCATAGCCCCATACCTTTTCCCGCTCTCTTCACGGGTACTCCTTGAAGCTTCAACGGGTTGCGTTGAACAGGTTCCCAGGTATCGGGTGCAAATCGAGGCTGCTTTGAAGCTTGAGCGGCGCGAGTTATAACCCACACTGGACCTTGTTCGGACCTTGTTCGTGCCTATTGTTATCCGAGCGTGGGTAAAAGTGCCATGCATTTTTACAAGGTCGAGGCGTTTTTGCGATTTCAATTGTCTTTGGGAGGTAGACGTTTCAGCGGTCTAAGACCCAAACGTAAAGGTATCGGGAATCGGGAATTTGGGAGTACCCGGCGCGAATATCTCTCGCTCAAGTGGGGCGTACTGATGTTCGCTCGCTAGCAATAACCTTACAGCGCTAGTCTCGCAAAGAAGTGATTAGTCGCTGGCAGTGCGAGAACCTGATATGTAGCAGAGAAGGCTGTCTGGATCTTATGACGAGTGATCCGCCTTGGGTTTGATAATTCATTCATCGCTATCCGAGTGTCGTTCATGTAGAGGAAAATAGGGTACATCTGAGCCTGGCATAGTAGGAGGCATGCTGGAAAGTATGCCCGCCGAAACCTCACCGTCGCGAGCACTATAACCAGGCCAGCGTGGTGCATTGGCATCTTCCGAGAGGGGTCTACTCACTCTATGCAGCTGGGCGTACTCTCCCAAGCTCATGTGCAAGACACCCTGACCAGTCCAATGCGAATTCATCGGTGCCAGGTGGGGCGGCGGCGGTTCGAATTGTCGGTGGTCTATGAAAGACCCAGGTGTTCCCAGTGCAGTAGGTGGAGTGTCAGCTTTATCCTGCGTGCCGCGCTTGCGTGGCCGCTTCGTGCCGGGTGGTGCACTGAGGTTCACGCGCCAGTATCCTCCTTGACCAGGTAGCGAGACAGGTCGATCTTCAAGCTCGAACAAGCGATTGAGAGAGAGTTGGTGTCGCATCGATCCCTGGCGACAAGAGTAAGCACCCAAGCTCATATGTATGAAGAAGACGCAATCATACCTGCCACGTCGTTGCGTTCGCAGTGCGGAAATGTGGGAACTTGGCTTTAACGGAGGCGAAGATTTCGCGCTGCGTGAGGCGTCCTTCAGAGCTACCGAGAATAGCGCAGCGCAGAAGGAGCGCGTAGGTATATTTGGGGCGCTCGTCCGTATCATCCAAGCAGCGTAAAGAGTTCGGGCAGTTCTCGTGTAGCTCGTGCACCCCTTCGCTGTTTAACGTCTTGTTATAATATCCTTCGGGATACGAGAGCTCCGACGAATAGTTGTCGTCCTCTAGCTCTTGGGGACTTGCCGAGGCATCTAGGTCGTGAGGATCGGAAGAATCGAAGTCGGAGGGATAGGCAGCATGGGTCGAGTACGTTGCCGACCCGTCGGGAGGGCCGACCTCACGTCCTGTGGCGCCTGCTGCTGCGCTCACAGTGGATGCGCCTGTTCGCTCGCGCGGCTTGGGTACTTTGCCGCCCTGCGATTTGGGAAGTGGCATATACATGCGCGGCCGCCCGCGACCCTGCTTGACCTGTTCTTCGGGCGGAATGGGTATCCTTGGGGCGCGCCAACGTGGCCTCTTCGTACCAGGTTGAGCGTTGAGATCCGCGGTCCAGAACGAACCAAATCCGGGCTCGTTCGATTTTCGCGGCTGACGCTGAAACATATTATCCATAGACATCATGTGCCTCGTACTTTGCTGGGGGGGAGGTCAGTGATACGCTCTAAAATAACGGATCATCGCAGTACTAGCCTCAAAAGTCTTATTCTGTACTTTAAAGTACGGATACTTTGCCTTGACGTACAGGAAGATATCGCGAAGCGTTAGGCGTTGGCCGGGACTACCTAGAATTGTGCAGGTGATGATGGTTCGGAGGGTATAGCCCGGTCGCTCATCCGAGTCTTGCAGGCAGGTCAGCGCGTTAGGGCATCCTGGATGATCCTCGTGCGGAAAGGTGTAGGTAAGAGATCCCGGGACGATGTGAGGAGCGCCAGCCCGATAGACATGAGGAGATGTAGTTTGCACGTCGGCCGATGCGCTAGTCTGCGCAGCGAGCGAACTTGTGGCATGCAAGATCTGAGGGACAGAGTTCCCGGTCGGATACGTCGTTTCGCCGCTAGGATATCTCAAGGGTGATGTATAAGAGCCGCGACCGTATGCCACGGCGGAGAGATCAACGGTCCAATATACATGTTCAGAGTCCGCCACCACGCCTCCGCCTGCAGTCGCGGTCGGCGGTACGCGCGTGAAGAACGGCATCTGCGTCAAGACCGCTCTCACGGAGTTCTACCGCATAAAACATCAGTCGCAGGTAGACAAAAGGGGAGTGAGTTCGTGACTCACCTGGAGCTCGAACGCCGCGTGGGTCAATCGATAATAAGGGTACTTGCTTTGCAGAGCCTCGAGGATGCCGCTCTCTGTCAAACGCCGTTCAGGGCTGCCCAGAATGGCGCATTGAACGAGTGCCTCTGGCATGTTGAGCGGTCGATCATTCGTATCCCACAGACAACGCAGAGAATTTGGGCAGCCGGAATGTGGATAATGACTGGAATCGTAGGCGTACACAGATGATGCGAGAAGAGAATGGCTAGCAGAGGTACCAGGCGCGTTGCTGGATCCAGGAAATGGGGGCGGGGCTGTGATATATTCCCTGTAGAACATGTAAGTCGTTCGCCGTTCTTGCAGCAGCGCCCTGCGCTTACCTCCAAGCGCGCTCGTCTGCTTGCTCGGGGTTCAAAAGGTTATCAAGGCGGGACATCTCAGGCGGGGAAGTGCCAGGAGAGTCGTTGTGGCGGAACAAAAGCGGGTCCGCGCGCTGAAGCCACTGCCCACCTATTTGTACGCATGGGTCCAGCAAGCGACGTGGATCGTGAGATTCACAAATATTGGACATCATCGTCCAGTAGCTTCGCGCGTAATGGGCAGCATGGTCACATAAGCTTCTGGAAAGGTACAATCGCGCTAGAAGGTAAAAAGGTACTATTGCCCAATCGCCGGCGGCGACATGCAGCGTCGGGTTGCGGAGAATCACCGGCGCTCTACAATGAGCAGAAGCATCGCAGAGATGCTTGAATGGGATAGCTGTCACAAGGAGACCACAAAGCGCATCTAACAGGAAATGGGGACAACAACGGTATCTTTTTTTCACGTAAGGGTGCGTGCTACGCGTAAATGACAAGCGTTCATGATAAGAGCGGGACCACAGCACAAAGGCCTTCCCATAGAGACATTGAGCTGTACGTCGGCTTTCGCTTGAGGCTCTTCAGATCGCAGAGTATGAGGACGATCCAGGCAGAACTCTGTCAAGTCGCCGAGCGGAGACCTTCCCAACGGTGGATGTTGTGGTTTGGTAATAGTGAGCATTCGTCTGTGTGGTAGTCGGTGAATCGATGAGGTCGGTCGGTCCCGGGGCGCTGAATAAGGCTGACTGGACGGGTGGGCGCGCTGACGAAGGCGATGGTGAAGTCACTTTCAACGAACGGTGACGAGGTCAACGGTCACTGTTTGTCACTGTTTACGAGCGTTGAAGCGGTATTCATCGAGGAACAGTACAAGGTATTTGAATCCATACAACAAGCGTTTCGACCAGCTTTTGACGCGTTCATGGAAGGCTTAAGACGTATCAAAGCCAAAAATGTACGTTTGGACTAAGCCAAAGCCACAATCGGCCTCGAGATCAAGTTGAACGGCGGTCAACGCGCTCACGTGGTCCTTTGCTATAATTAATCTCAGCGCGTTATTCTCGCCTGCATCCGCTCCTCTCCTCCGCCCACCACCACCCCACCTCCTCTTGACCCTTCACGCGATACATTCTCGCGCATCTGACTGTTTGCCTGCTTCCCTGTACTACTCATAATCTCAAATGGCATCGTTCGTCTTCAAGCGGGGTGAGCTCTTCGTTGCGTCTCCACCGCGACGCGTTACTGACCCGCCACTTGCACAGATGGGTAAGCCACGCGCGTTTTGCGCATAAGTCTCGCATCGGAGATACTCATCGTCCTCCTAGGCGCAAGGAGCGCGTTCAGTTTGACAAAGTGAGCCCGGCGGCGCGTTCAACGCGTGTTCAACACTCATCATTTTCAGATCACGTCGCGGATCTCCAAGCTTTGTTACGGTCTGGACAACGACCACGTTAACCCTGTTGAGTATGTTGCCCTGCTCTTTTGACGTTGATCAGTCTCTAATCTGCGCGCAGGGTGGCACAGAAGGTCGTCCAGGGTGTTTACAACGGCGTGACCACGAGCGAGCTCGATGTGGGTTGATCATATTTCTCCGCCATCGCGCTGCACCGTATTTATCATTTGTATCTAGAACCTGGCCGCTGAAACCGCAGCCTACCTCACCACGAAGCACCCAGACTACGCCGTGCTAGCGGCGCGCATCGCCGTGTCAAACCTGCACAAGGACACGCGCAAGAACTTTTCTCATGTAATCAAAGACCTGTATGACTATGGTGGGTCCACCTCCACCGCCTATTGGTAATGTCATGCTGATCTCCGCTGCAGTTAACCCCAAGACCGGCAAGGCGGCTGGCCTGATCTCTAAGGAGACGTACGAGGTCGTCATGGCCAACGCGTCTGTACTCGACAGCGCCATCATCTATGAGCGTGACTTCCAGTACAACTTCTTCGGCTTCAAGACGCTTGAGCGCTCCTACCTTCTGCGTCTGAATGGCCGTGTTGCAGAGCGTCCTCAGCACCTTATCATGCGTGTCGCCGTCGGCATTCATGGTACCGATATCGAGCGCGCCATCGAGACGTACAACTTGATGTCTCAGCGGTACTTCACGCACGCTAGCCCGACGCTGTTCGCCGCCGGTACACCTAAGCCTCAGATGTCGTCTTGCTTCCTTGTTGCGATGAAGGATGACTCTATTGAGGGCATCTATGACACGCTCAAGGAGTGCGCCATGATCTCGAAGAACGCCGGTGGCATCGGTCTCCACATCCACAACATTCGCTCAACTGGGTAAGCTCTCGCACTTCATCGCCTACCACCCATGCTGATCAGTCATTTGCAGAGCCTACATCGCTGGTACCAATGGCTACTCAAACGGTATCATTCCCATGCTTCGCGCGTTCGACGCCACGGCCCGCTACGTAGACCAGGGTGGCAACAAGCGCCCGGGTGCTTTCGCCATCTACCTCGAGCCTTGGCACGCGGACGTCTTCGAGTTCCTCGACCTTCGCAAGAACCACGGCAAGGAGGAGGTCCGCGCCCGTGACCTTTTCTACGCCCTCTGGGTTCCCGACCTCTTGTATGTGATTTCTTGTCGTTGACTTCTCTGCATATACTTACAGACATACAGCATGAAGCGCGTCGAGCAGAACGGTAACTGGACGCTATTCTCCCCTGACGAGGCCCCCGGTCTGTCCGACTGCTACGGTGACGAGTTCGAGGAACTGTACGAGAAGTACGAGCGTGAGGGCCGCGCGCGCAAGACCATGCCGGCGCAGAAGCTCTGGTACGCGATCCTCGACGCCCAGATCGAGACGGGCAACCCCTTCATCTGTTACAAGGACCACGCCAACCGTAAGCCCTCGTAGTACGCATGTGACAGTTCCCTGCTGACCGTCATTCAGGCAAGTCGAACCAGAAGAACATTGGTGTCATCAAGTCCTCAAACCTCTGCACGGAGATCATGGAGGTCTCGACGCCCGACGAGACGGCCGTCTGCAACCTCGCCTCGCTCGCTCTTCCTTCCTTCATCCGCAACGGCGTGTATGACTTCCAGAAGCTCCACGACGTCGCAAAGGTCGTCGCTTTCAACTTGAACCGGGTCATCGACGCCAACTACTACCCCGTCCCGGAGGCTAAGCGCTCGAACATGCGCAACCGCCCCATCGGTCTCGGTGTCCAGGGTCTCGCAGACGCGTTCATGATTCTCCGCCTTCCCTTCGACTCGGAGGAGGCGCGCAAGCTCAACGTTCAGATCTTCGAGACCATCTACCACGCCGCCGTCGAGGCCAGCATGGAAATGGCAATTACCGAAGGCCCTTATGAGACCTACGAGGGCTCGCCCGCTAGCCAGGGTCAGTTCCAGTTCGACCTCTGGGGTGTGACGCCTTCGGAGCTCTGGGACTGGGCGTCGCTCAAGGAGAAGGTTGCCAAGCACGGTCTCCGCAACTCGCTGCTCGTCGCGCCAATGCCCACCGCGTCTACTAGCCAGATTCTCGGCTTCAACGAGTGCTTCGAGCCCTACACGAGGTATGCTTCTCACGTCGTCATCGTCGCTTACCTTATTCTAATATTCATCTCAGCAACATTTACACTCGTCGCGTCCTGGCCGGCGAGTTCCAGGTCGTCTGCCCCTGGCTCTTGCGCGAGCTTGTTGACCGCAAGCTGTGGAACGACGACATGAAGAACAAGATCATCGCGCACAACGGCTCGGTCCAGTCGATTCCCGAGATCCCTCGCGATGTCAAGGCGATCTACAAGACCGTATGGGAGATCTCGCAGAAGAAGGTCCTCGATCTCGCAGCGGACCGCGGCGCGTTCATCTGCCAGTCGCAGTCCCTCAACATCCACCTCCAGGCGCCGACACTCGGTCAGCTCACCTCGATGCACTTCTACGGCTGGAAGAAGGGCCTCAAGACCGGCATGTACTACCTTCGCACGCGTCCCGCCGCGCAGGCCATCCAGTTCACTCTCGACCACGCGCTCGTCAAGGAGGTTCGCGACCAGAAAGCGGCGGCGATTGCGTCTGCGGCCGCGCCTGCGCCCGTCGTGACAGCTAGTGTGTCTGCGCCCTCACCTGAGCCGGCACCGAAGGCGCTTCAGCCTCGCACTATTGTCAAGACGACGACGGTGAACACTGGCATCGCCACGCCGCCGCCTGAGACGCCTGTTACGCCCTCGACGGCGAGCTCGGAGGCTAGCACGCCTGTACCAGCACCAGCAGGGATCGACGAGTTCGCCGGGTTCACGGAGGAGCAGCGCGCTGCTGCCGCCCGCGACCCGGACTACGCCGCTGCTCTGCGTCGCCAGATGGAGCTCGAGGAGGCGCGCCTGCAGTGCTCGATTGACAACAAGGAGGCGTGCGTGATGTGCTCTGGCTGAGCATATCGTTGTTTGTTGGCTGTGGATCGCGTCTCGTATTTGTTGTGTACATTGTCTGCATGGTCTCGCTCATCGTCGTCGCATCTGCATCTCCGTATAGTACTTACTAGTCTCCGCTCACGTCTCGTCTATATCCCGTCTCGCGTCTGCCTCATCTCGTACTGTATCGCTTTGTCTCTGTACTCTATGACTATTAGATGGAATGAATCTACTGCATTGTCATTCACATGTTTAAGTGGGAGCACCAGTGAAGGCTGCTGACCTGCACGCGGACTGACGTCAGTATTATATTGAGTGAAATCGCTCAATATGCTTTTCTCTTCCGACCTCCACGTCCTTGAAGCAGGCTCACTGCACTCACCTCATATTGTATCTTAGGCGTAGCTCATGGCAGAAGATAACGCTGCTGAGCCAGACCTCAAGCTGTCCTGGCGCTTGCCTCCGGAAATTCTTGCCCTTGTGTTCGCAGAGCTGCAGCGTCTATGGCGAGCGGACCCTACAGGCCCTCGCGGCGGGTTGGGCATGATCGAAGTGTCGCAGGTTTCAAGGTTTTGGCGATCAGTCAGTTTGCTCACTGGTCTCTTGATATGCGCCTAACTTTAGTCGCTAGCTCGCGCTCAGTGAAAGTTCGCTATGGTGTTCGGGTGTAGAGGCATGCAACCTGCCCCCTAGGTGGACGCCGGTCGTAATCCAACGCACAGGAAAGCATGCTCTTGATGTGCATTTTAGCAGCATGAGTAACACATACGCTATGGCGGCATTGCATCATTGGTTCGACTACACCGTTGCTCTCCGCATACGCTCGCTCGACATTACTTGCGAAGGTTACGAGGCGTCATTGTATATTGTCCGGGAGATGAGGATGACGCTTCCTCCGAACCTGGTTCATCTTCACCTGCGCTCTGCGCTCGACCCAGAGCCGCTCTACGATGACGAGACCACGCCGAAGCAGGAATTATTCAAAATCACGCCTCTTCTTAGCGCTGGGCAACTTAAGACCGCCGACCTTACAAACTTCATGCTCTCTTGGACGCCTACGCTGTTCTCCAATGTGACGCATCTGAAGGTCGTGCTCGACCCTTACGATGATCCTGACATATACAACCACGTCCGCCCACCGACACACAAAGCCCTTAAAGAAACTCTCGAATCTATGACCAACCTAGAGGAACTGTACCTCGGGGATGTCTATCCGACATGCAGGAGCCGGACTCCAAACGCTAGCATCGCTCTATCTCCATCTTGCCAATCAGTCACCGTACAAGTCCTTTGGTCCGACGAAGATTGTATTGCATTTCTGTCCTCGCTCGTGATCCCTCCAACGGCCTCCGTGACATTTGTTGCACCCGAGGGAACAGCTCTTCTCGAACTCGTGGCCACGTATCCGCACTTGACTGAGCAACCGCGAGTCGCGCGTTTTACTTGCGCAAGTGAAAACGAAGGCGCCGGCGCCATCACGTTCTTCCCGGATGTTACTTTGCCGCTTTCGACGCCAGTGTATACCTCTGGCGTACCAACGTCAACGCGTACAATCACACTTCGCGCACGACTAGAGCGCGACCATCTTGTCGAAGTTTTTCGGTACGGGATGGATCCAGCCAAGGCAGACGAGCATAGAAACATGGCTTTGCTCGAGTTTATCGAAGCAATCTCTGACAGCAAACGACTACGGGTCGATGGACTAGTTCATCTGTATTTGCACGAGCTCGACGAGTCTACTGCAGACCCAGTGAGGGGACTGCTCTGTTATGCCGTCAACGTGCGAACACTCGTGCTTGGGAGAGGCGCGGCGGGCACCGCCCTTCGCATTCTGTGCTCGCCTTCGAACGAGTCCGCTGGCGGTGCCCCTGTGGTCGATAATGGCGGCGAGGCGTCTCTACTACCCTCTCTTACCGAGGTCGTCCTCGACGTTCAAGACAGTGATCTGGTCGAGATGAAGTGGTTCGGACACTTGATAGCGTTTCTAGAGGCTCATCAAGCTCATGGAAGCGGCGCCCTAAAACTATGGCTGCCGAGGGCTATGGCAGAGCAGCAACGCATGTTGGAGTCGGTGGCACAGCTGTGTAATTTGAGTTTCTTTGACCTACAGAACCAATAGAGCAATCTGCATTCAATGATATGTATCATTTCATATGATTTCAAAATTGCCTTTTCCGACATGTAACGCAAACAGATACAGATGCTTGCAACTGTGGATAGTCAGAGTGGCGCGAGTCTTAAGTATCTTGGAGAGAATTTTGGATCTAATTATAGTTGATGAAGCGCGTAATTCAGTATCGCCCGTTTAGCTCAGTGGTAGAGCGCGCCACTCGTAATGGTGAGGTCGGTTGTTCAATCCAGCCAATGGGCAATATCCGATTCCGGGGACATTTTTGAATTTTTTTGTCCTTTGCCAATCTCGAATGAAGGGACGCCGGTGTATAACTCGATGTTACCTGTATACTGTAATTAGTCAGAGTTAGCATGCTGGCACAGCGCAAAGGCTCTGCGACTTGCCATTGAAGGTGACCGGTGAGGCATGAGGGGTAATCCATAGACTCGAATGAAATGTGCTAATAAAAAGTTGCGATACTTACATTTAGCAACGTTCTCAAAGCGTGCATCGACAACTCATATCACTATTAGGACGAGGTTACCGTGCAAGCGGTCGCACAATGCAGCAACCGTTAGAGGTATCACGAGTCGAAAAAGGCGGCCACCTGTAAGTCCAGAGAGCCTCGCAGCTTCGACATTAGCAGCCGATACCCTTGACCAGGCCGTGCGCCGTGTTCTCCAACCGTACTGTATGTAGTGCGCTGTATCCGACATTATACACGCAGAGCCGACCGAAAGTCCGAGGTTCAAGCTAGGGCAAGCGAGTACACGTCGGTAGAGCTATATATATAAGCGATCATTGCGTTTCGAAAAGGGCGGACCAGCTCTCAGTCTTGCAAACCTCCAGTGCCCTCGACCGCAATGAAGACCTTCTTGATCTGCACACAGCATGCTGTAGCAAAGCTTGTGCCTGGATAATTGCCGGATGCGTCGTATCCCGGCGGCAATGGCGAAAACCCCTCACAATGAACCTAAGTTTGCTGTTCGCATCGAGCCACAACCAGTCCTCACGCATGCTGGCTGTGGCACATCTGCACGAGGCGAACGCCCAAAGCCACAGATATAAACAACCGTCCACAGCTCGATACGGGATAACCTTCGTGGGGAAGGTGTGGCTCCGGCGACACGAGGCTCGCGAGCGGAGGCAACCCCGCCCTCTCCGGTCTCTACGCACGTTCGTCCTTCGCATATAGTTATGAGTAATGTCGACCGCCTTGCGTATGCCTTAAGGCCTTATTATTGAGCGCATTTTGAGCGCCGAATCCTGCAGGCATCTGTCAATAACCGCGCGGCGCGGGACAAAGGCCGGTTACGCGCCTCGAGGACGAAGAGAGACAACCGTACACGCGCGGAGATCGGATGTGGGTGGGTTTTGGGTGGCCTAGGAGACCCTTTCGGAGGCGCACATCATACGCGAGGCAGCTGCGGACCCTACAGGGTACGAAATACAGAATACACGAGAAGTATTGGAACTGCTTTAGCGTGGATGTGTAACGATACGGGGTAGACCACGGGGACGGTATAGAAGGTGTACTAGGCGAGCGCGACAGCGAATCAAAGAGGAGAAAAAGCGAGGATCGGTCAGGTGGGTATCGCGGCGACGATGGGGGATGGTGGGCGCAGGGCCGTGGGGGAGCGCTTGTCCGTAACGACCCACTTCATTCAATCGACAGGGTTTTCTGCAACCCGTCCGTGCATTCTCTGCCACTGGATGGTACCGCGTAGGTCCCGAGTACCCGTAGAAGCCAGCCTGGCCGTGGTGGTCAAGACAAACCGTCGGCAGAAGCAAGATGGCCGTCACTTGGCCGCCGCATTGAGTGGCAAAATTAGGGGTTGCCGGCTGTGCACACCGCGAGGCACGCTGGCCCGCGCGTCATCTTAGTTTACCTTTGGTCTCGCCCTTCGCGAAACACGGTCCCCTTTCCTGTATAATATACATCTGCTCACACCACACCTGTAGTATAGCTATCTGTATTCTCAACGACAGCGCAATAATTTCTATTGCAGGCCAGAAGCGGAAGAGAAAAAGACAAGAAAGAAGTTGGCGCCGAGTGCTTGGCGCGCCACGAACCGATTGCTGAGCGTGTTCCGTGTGTCCGAGTCCGAGCCTGAGGGTCTTCAAAACACAATTCACTTCATCTCCCTCCGCCGCCTTATCTTGTACCCCAACCACCACCAGCGTGGCCCTGCCCTATCCCTTCACGCCCTTCACGACTTTCCCTGCGCACGCAACTACGGCCCCTTCATAAGGCTGATTATCACTACACTTCGGCGCGCACCCCTCTGTGTAGTGTAACATAACAATGGTCCGCTTTCATCCCGTACGTTGTGTTGCTTCATGTGTCTAGTTGGAACCTGCTCACATGGATGTTAGACCGAGGTTTCTATACCTCATGTAGCATATGCCTGCTTAGGCGGCTTTGTCGTATTCGTGCGTCGCCAGCCTCATTTCCGAGACTTGACGCTGACCTTGGCGTCGTAATGCGCAGTTTGGGATGTTTTCGCTCTTCATCCGAGAAAAGGTGCGCCGCGCATTCAGCAAATAAATACAGATTTACTTACATCTGTCTGTAGCTCTACGTTGGTGAAGCCTGCTGGGCATTCCTTTTCGGCGTCATTATAGGTAAGCATCCCATGTTTCGTTGTTTGCCGCCCTTCAGTCCAAGCTTCTGGTGGCCAGGAGGTGTTCGTTCATGAGTCAAGGTCTCAAATCTCATGATCTACCGGAGCGCCCGGTCGAGTTTATATATATGAACAAAGGGTATCGCCCAAGTAGACTGCAGGCTCGTGCACAGAAACCACCCTCATCTCATGCTATCGATATTGGCGCACCTGGTCTTCTACCATCAAGCAGGGTCTTGGAGCACCAAGCTTCGTCCAAGCCGCGGCTTAGCCGCCCAAGCCCGTGCTTGCTTCGCCGCGCCATCTCGGCCCGACCTAGCGCCACAGGCATCGATGCTGATCCTTCTTTAACCACAGGACCGTATGGCGCGAACATATTCGATCCTCGAGATTGGGGAAACAGCAACGACGAAGTTACGAATGAAATCACCCTCGAGTTCACGCGCGTCGTCCTAGCTATCGGTGTATTCGCCATTGGCGTCGAGTTGCCGAAACAGTACATGAAGCACCATTGGCAGAGTCTCGCTATGCTCCTCGGACCTATCATGACCTGGGTACGTCCAGCTTTTCTTGTCCTTCTAGCTCGGACCTGCCAAGAATAAAGCTGACTTGTCTGCCCAGGGCTGGTTTGTCTCGGCTGCGTTTATCTACGCCCTGATTCCAGACCTCAGCTTCCTGGCCTCGCTTACAATCGCTGCCTGTCTGACGCCTACTGACCCCATCTTGGCCGCCGCGGTCATTGGTGGTCGATACGCGGACAAACATGTGCCTGCACATTTGCGGCACCTACTCGCAGCCGAATCCGGATGTAATGACGGCGCAGCGTTCCCTTTTCTCTACATCGCCCTATACCTACTACTCGATACTACGACAGGAGAAGCCATCAAAGACTGGTTCCTCATCCTATGGCTGTACGAGATCGTATTCGGCGTCATCTTCGGTGCCCTCATAGGCTTCGGCTTCCGGTACCTCATGAAGTTCTGTGAGCGCAAGGATCTCATTGATAGGCAGTCCTACGTCGCGCAATACGTCTCGCTCGCGCTGCTTACTATTGGAGTATGCACAATGGTGGGCACGGACGACCTTCTCGCGGCTTTCGCGTGCGGTACGGCTTTCGCCTGGGACGGTTTCTTCAACAAGCAGACCGAAGCCGCAGTGTTCTCCAGCGTTATCGACTTGCTGTTCAACATTGCAGCCTTCGTCTTCGTAGGCGCTTGGACACCCTTCTCCGACTTCAACGCTCCAGAGTTCTCGATCTCCGTCTGGCGCCTTATTGTTATCGCCATTCTCGTGCTCATATTCCGCCGCCTGCCCGTCATTTTACTCCTCTACAAGTGGATTCCGGACATCAAGAACTGGCGCGAGGCAGTCTTCAGCGGCCATTTTGGGCCCATGGGCGTCGGCGCTATCTTCATCTCTACGCTCGCAGCGCAACAGCTGCCCGAACCGAAGAGTCCGCCAGAGGGTTCGGCAGAGATAGTCGCGGCAACGATTCAACCGATCGTATCCTTCATGGTCGTTGTTTCCATCGTCATTCATGGCTTATCCATCCCGTTCTTTTCTCTCGGCCGCCGTGTACACACCGTTACCCGCACATGGTCGCGCCAGCCGTCATTACCAGACTGGGCGATGCACACGCGGCCCATCACCCGTGGCGAAGACATCGTAATCAACCGCGACGACGTAGACGCGGCCGAGCGTGGAGAGCTTGGGCCTATAGAGAACGCCACTGCTGCCGCGGATGCCGAGAAGGAGAAAGAGGGAAGCGCGACGCCTACCAGTTCAAGGAGCGCAGATGACGAGAAGAAGGATCAAAAGGAGGGTGAGCTTGATGCTGAGCGCGATGCGCGGGGAGAGACGGTTGGTGCAGGGAATATGCCGGATGGCGAAGAGGGTGATGGAGACGTTGTTGAGTGGAAAGAGGGCCCGCATAAGGTTATAGAGCGTCGCCATGGGCCGGGGGAGGAGGTACGTATCTGTATCTTTTATTACCGATTGTATCAAACTGATCGGTTGTGCGCACAGGTCGAAGTCGAGATTCAACGCAACTTCTTTGGACCGGGGCACACCGAGTCGATCTCCAAGCGCTTCGATCCATCCCATGTCAATATACGTGCGGCAGTACGCGGACTGCTCGGTGCAGCAGGAGAAGCGGCCGAGCACATCTTCGCGGACATGGAACATGCCGCGGAGGGCGCCGAGCACGCTGCTGAAGGTGCCGGGCACGCCGCTGCCGAAAAGGGTGCGCGCGCTGTGCACTACGCGGAGGATATGATCTCCCCCGTTAGCTCGCGCGCGTCTGGTGGAAGCCGATCGTCTCCGAATAACGCAGACGGCGAGGAGGCCGAGTGGGCGTCTGACAGTAGCGATGGGCGGGGAAGGAAGAAGAAGAAGACTCGTGCAGTTCCTGTTGGGTCAAGGCATAAGGCTACGCGCAAGCATAAGACGCCGCTGAAGAGTAGCAGGCCAGCGCCGCCACCGCCCGTACGCATCCAGGAGTCGTCATCGTCGTCATCGATACCGCAGGACACTGGTTCCAGGCGCGGTAGTCTGCATGAGGCAGCTAGCGCAACGAGCTTGCGTCGGGCGGGCGAAGGCGAGGGTGATGAAGAGCGGGGAAGGGCGAATATCGCTCACTCGCGACCCGTGCGACATCTGCGGATAGACAGCCTGCGTGCGGCATCACCCGCCAACGAGAGGCGCACGAGTAGCCCAGCGCGCTCGGTACGCTGGGCAGATGACCCCAACGGACTACGCAGTCCGCTGAGCCCAGGTAGCTCTCGCGCTGCCAGCCCGATACGCGCGGTCAGCCCACCTCGGAGCCGTGCTACGAGCCCGAGTCGCGGGGAGGAGCCCGATGATTCACCTGTGCGCCGGCGTTGAGAGGTGTGAAAAGGCGTAACGCTGTTTTTTGTTTGCGAATGGACGTTGGCGGACTGGCAAATCCGCGTACATTCTTCGTTTCGTGCTCTCGCTTTCGCTCATGCTTCATTTCGGTTGTTTATATTTGTCATTTTTCTGCTGTTTTCGCTATTCACGATCGCGTCTCCTTGCATGACTTGTATTACCACTGCACATAGCTGCACCTGCGCAATGAAATACCATCATACATTGCATACCTACTTGCACTACGTCAAGGTCGAGATAAAGCAGGATAAAGCGCTTGAGAGAGTGATCGGCGGTTAGAGATAGGCGCGCGTGCTCGGCGCCTCGGCGTTGACGGACCTGTGTACCGGGCGGCGGGTAGATATGGATTGCCTGCCCTCTGACACGCCTCTCTCTCCTCTTCCACCATGTCGATAACAAACGATGCAATACTCACTCAGATTCTGTCCAGGCTAGAGTCTCTTCAGGTCTCGCAACAGGCTCTTCAGCTCAAGGTGTGCTCTGAGAGCTCGGTGCCACAGGGGTTGCGGTGCTAACTCACTTGCATTACAGCTTGACGCGATCCAGAACCCGGTTTCGCCGCCTCTGCGACCAGCCAGCGGGTATGGCGTCGCGACCCCTTTGCACTCGCTGAGCTCGCTCCCGCCCTCTGCAGCGAGCGCGACTCCTCCGTCCGCACCCACTTCGTTGCCCAACGCGGCGGGGGTAGAGGGTGGGGCGGAGGGTAAGATCATATCCGATAGGGAACGCGAGAAGCTGCTGTATCCCTCGCGTGTCATGCTCACCAGTAAGTATAGATGAAACGTGTACTTCAGAACAACACGCGGCTAACACACCCTACAGCGTACCCGGACCAGCACGGGATGAAGCCGCATGCGCTCAACTGGGGCGCAGCCGACGCTGCAACACGCGGTCCCGTGATAGTGTCGCGTCTGCCATCATCGTTCAAGTACCGTAACGCGATAGGCGCACACTCGGGCTCTTACTCGATCTATCGCGCCTTATCTATCGCGATGGGCACGCTCGTACCCACTCACAAGCCCGATTACTCGCGTACCGAGCCGCCCGTGGCTATCCCGCCTCAGCCGGCCTGGTCGGATCCAAAGAAGATCGTGTCGATCGACCCATGGGGACATCTCACGCCGCAGGTCTACAAGTCCGAGGTGGATGGCGGACTCGACATTCGCCCCAGTATCGCAGTCACCAAAGCGCACATCAAGCTCTCCGAGATTGACGAATCTTCGCGCCGGGGCGAGATCGTTATCGACGGCAAGCACGTCCTCAAGTCCGTGCCGCTTCTCAACCCGGACGGCACACCCAGTACTGCTGACCCCGGTGTCGAGATGACGGTTAGCAAGGCCGCCCTTGAGCCCGTCTGGTTCTTGCCCGGTGTGGCTGAACGCTTCGGCATGTAGGTTTCGCACGCTTGCTTCCCGGCTTTCCTACGCTTACTCGACCACTCTGGCGCAGTTCTGAGGGCCTACTCCGCCGTGCGCTCTTTGAGGACACGGGAGGGATGTACCCCGAGCTCGTCACACGCCCGGATATCAAGGTCTTCCTGCCGCCAATCGGCGGCATGACGGTGTACATATGTATGTCTTTACCCTTGACCCCTACACACGTTCGTGCTGACATTCGCCCGTGCGTCCTATAGTCGGTCCGGCATCGTACATGTATGATGAAACCAAAGAGCTTACTCTCCGCGTACACGACGAATGCAATGGTTCGGACGTCTTCGGGTCTGACATCTGCACCTGCAAACCCTACCTTGTCTACGCCATCGAAGAATGCGTCCGTACAGCCCAGCGGGGCGGTGTCGGCGTCGTCGTCTACTTCCGCAAGGAAGGTCGTGCTCTCGGAGAGGTCACCAAGTACCTCGTGTACAACCTTCGCAAACGCGGCGGCGACTCTGCGGACAAGTATTTCCGCGCGACGGAGCTCGTTGCGGGTGTTAAGGATATGCGGTTCCAGGCGCTTATGCCGGATGTGCTGCACTGGCTCGGAATCCGCAAGATTGACAATATGATCTCTATGAGCGACATGTGCGTACTAGTATATCCCGAGTGCTGGGGTGCAGAGAAACTGACAGATGAGTAGGAAGTACAACGCGATCGTGCAGTCCGGTATTCCGATCCTCAAGCGCTACGACCTCCCGGACCACCTCATTCCGATGGACTCGCGCGTCGAGATCGACGCCAAGATCGCGGCGGGCTACTTCACGAGCGGCAAGGCTGTTACTGAGGCTGACCTTGTTCAGACCGTCGGGCGGACGTGGGAGGAGACAGATCACTGAGGAATGCAATTGTATTCGTAGTTTTTGTAATTTTACCTCAGGGTTTCTGGTTCGAGCGAGCTTAAATGGAAGTATGTGAGGGTGTTACCAGTTTTAAAGTTGCCAGCTCATGTTGCCACTCCGGAACATCTTCTCGTGAGCCCATAAGGGTCCTCGTCTACAGTAAGACATAGACACGAGAGTACGGGCGCCATTCAATGCGCACAGGGGTAAAACGATGACCAATTCAAGAAAACGATATAGCCCACCGCGAGGGTCGAACTCGCAGCCTTCAGATGTCTTCAGTGAGACAAACCCGCCTGATAAGAGTCTGACGCTCTATCCGATTGAGCTAGGCGGGCTATGCATAAGTTTAGTATTAACAATATATAATCTTAGCAACTCTCAAGCGAGAGCCCTCTACACCTGCACACTTCTAAGAAACTCTTCCAAGAAACAACTCCAGCCTGTTAACCTGCTCGAAATTCCAACAACATATACATCTTCATTGTTCAATTCGTACACATCGCTCGTAAAGTTCATATCATCCGCAGCAACAGTCCATATCAGTGCAGTCCGAGTCCAAGAATCCGTTTACAGTCGAGCGCGAGTCTGCACTCCCGTTACATCTGTTTAGTCCGTTCAGAATACAAGTCCATGATCTGGGCAAAGGGAGCGCGCGTTCAGTTCGTCTCGGCGTCCGTGTTGGGCGTCGGCGCGATGCCGACCTGGGAGTTGGTCGTGTCGTAGACGCTGTAGAAGCGCTGGAGGAACGTGAAACCGTCTGTGCGCAGTACATATTAGCCTCGACCCAGGAATGCAGTAGTTGAAGTTAGCGGGAACGCACTGATGAAGTCGAGACCTTGGCCGGACTGCGAGCCCATGTCCGCGACGATCAGGTAGATCGTGCCTTCCTCGCCGCCGAGCGTCGAGTTGAGCGAGCGAGGCCAGATCTGCGCGTTGGCCGATAGCGGGAAGTCAGTGCCGCCGATGTTGAACACGAGAGGCTGAAGGTTGTTGAACTGCTCCTCGGTGATGGTGAGCAGGCCGGTAGTGCTGGGAGGCATTCTGTCAGCATACAAGAATATACGGTACTTTCTGAAGGGAGCGACGTACTTGTCCAACTTTGCGCCGGTGGCCTTCTGGTAGGCTTGGAAAGCATCCGTCGCGATCATAACGAGCGTAGTGCCCGTGTCGACAATACCAGCGGAGCTGAGAAGCTGCTGGCCATTATAGCTAATAGTCTGGTCGATGCCCCAGTAGTTGCTCGCGGGCGAAGTGCTAGTGATGGGCACATAGGTGACATCGCCCGAGATCTTGCCCGTGTCGACCGCGCCAAAGTCAAGCTCGCCGTTGGCGACCTCCGAAGAGCTCGTGGTGGGCACATACGAGATGCCGATGGACTCAGTCGGGATCGTGCCCTGCTTGAAGAGGTTGTCCGTCACGGTCGGGACACTGCTCGTCTTAGAGACAGTGCCTGATGTGAGGTCAACGGGGCCAATACTAGATGCGGGACGCTCGTCAGTCACAGCGTTTCAGTTGCACCCAGGAATGCGGCCTACCCAAGGATGCCGTCGACATCACTGAAGCCCTGGGCCGAGGACGCGACGCCAATGCTCTGGCTCTGAATCACAAGGTCGGAAGAGAGAGTGACCGTGTCGGTGTCTGCGTTAGATGGTCAGTCTGATAAAGATTTGAGGCTGCGAAATCTGCCTTACACTCGGTGCCGCTGAACTGGCCGGAACCGTAGCTGACGTTCTGATGGTGTTGGTGAGTGACGATCGCAGGACAGCGAAGAAGGAAGGTACATACGACGGTGTCGCCAGTGCTCTTCGACGTGCTGGTCTTGACGTACTTGGTGTTTGCGCCAACCCAAGTGTTACTCGAGCCAGTGTCGATGAGCAGGGTGTACTGAGTAGCAGGGCTGCCTACGCCAACCGAGGTAGTGTACGTGACGGCTAAAGATGCGGGTAAGTCACATGTGCGCGATAAGGATCTGAACAACCATACCAGCGTCGGTGACGTCGATGGTATCGCCCGCCGCGTCGCTTCCAGTCCCAGTCCCAGCGCCAGTGCCTGCACCACTGCCGCCGGAGGACGGCTGGGTCTTGTGGTGGTGGTGTCCACGACGACGAAGCTCCTCCTTATGGTGGGCAACGGGGCCGTGGGGGTGAACGCCAGCGAGGAATTTCTGTGCGCGGGCCTTGTCGCGAGCGATGAGCTCTTTGGCTCCGCCACCGACGAGGTTGGTGGCAAAGCGGACGCTGCGTGCAGTAGACATTGCTGGTGGTTGTTTAGGTGCGGGTGGTGGGTCTGATGGAGCTGGTGAGGATTGGATGCAGAGAGCCTTCGCGAGCGTCGTCCTTATATATTGCATCGTCATCTCTCGTCAAGGCGGCGCAGCGGTGGGAGGAGTACGTCGTAACAAGCTTACCCATGTGCGCGGCTCCAGGTATTATGCACCGGTATGCAGGCCAAAGATAGAACAAGACTGCTGCGGGCAGCTTCTTGCGAGCCAGCAAGCACCCAAAGGCGATAGATAGCGAGGAACTAACAGGGCTTCCTTGCGTCTTCCATCGCAACCCGTGGGTGGCAGGCGACCCGGAAGTGGGCGACTTGCGTCAAAAGCTTACGAGCAGAGTCCTGCCGATCGGTCCTTCGTGGCGTGAAGGCCAATGCAGTTCCATACTATACTCAGTCTCAGTCACCATGTATGCGTCGCAGAGCTCGAGTATCATCGCTTCGACCAATTGCAAGACGGAAGTGAACGGCCTCCGCAGCTGTGTCGGCAGCCCGACCCACGCACTGCAAGAGGCGTTGAGGGGTCGCCCCTGGGGGTGCCTACAGCATCAGAAGAAGTTCTTGACCCACTGCAGAGACGTCAGACCTAGCGCTGTGCTTCCATTGTTGTCTTTGACGAGCATTCTGACGCGGATCCTGCCTCTGGGCACACACCCAGATAACAGTTGGCGCCCCTCATGCATCGCACAAACACATCCACCTCTCGCGCGCTGGTGCGCACTCTCAGGCTTTGAATGACATATTACCCCACCGCCTTCGAAGCGCACTCCATCAGCTTCCGAGCAGCTTGTCATACCGACACTGAAAAAGGTGCCAGTTCACGCACGCACGGACGCGCCGGAGCCGTGGGTCGTTGGGAACATGGAGGGCAACCAAAGCGATGAGCAGAAGTGGCCTGTGACATCATAGATGTCGGCCGTATCTTTGAGGCGACCGGCATGAGGCAATGTTCGCGAGAAGACATCGGAACCGAGTATCGGTAGGGCGCAGCGCGAAGCATGGGTCTGTCAGAATGCAATGGGCCAGGCGAACTATTGCAAACACAGGGAGACACGCATGTTGCCGGGTACCAACAATAATAAATCGTAGAACAGGAAGACGGCACGACGGTGAGACGCCGAACAAGAATCGAGCATGCGAACGTAGCATGCAGATGTCTGAGTAGCTCGAACAAACAGCGTCCTACGCTGTGCATCACAACCTATAGCTCTGTCAGAGTTATTTCCAATGACGATATAGGGTACGACTCACCGAGCCTTCTCAGGAGCATTCTCCTCCGTATACTCCCACTGCTCGAACGCCCGCATAAGCCGCGCCCAGCGCCCGTCATCCCAGCTCTCAATCTCTCGCCACTCTGGAGAATCACGTCCAAATAGACGCTTCATCCAAACGAGGAACGCTGCCATGACGCAGTCAGGGTACGTCGGTGCTTCGCCACCCGCGAAATAGGTCTGCCCGGGAGGCGTGTACTTCGCCATGCTTGACAACCCCTTGCGGAGGGAGGCCCAGCTCGCGGCGACCCTCTCCGGGCTCACTTGCTGTTCTAAGGACATCTTGAAGATGGCCTCACGCGTCTCCTTGAAGAAAGCAGCCGAGCGCGGGGGTAGCTGTGCATGTGTACGCGCACCGCCAACCGTAAAGAAGTGCGGCCCAACGAGTTGGTGCCAGCGATCATCCCAAGCCCGTACGAGCGCCTCATCCGAAAGTCTGGACGCAAACAGGCGCGGTCTGTCTAGAAATGCGCGATCGAGATGTATGGCGATGTCAAGGGAATTCGAGACGTGTTGTGAGCAATGAGGGCAGAAGATAATCGGCACAGTGTATATCAATGTGCCGTCGCGCTTCTTGCCAGTGGGTGGTGCCCCAATGCGTTGAGCGATACCTCGAACGTCGACGGTTTCAACCCATTCTGTGCGGTACGGAAGCCGCTTATAGTTCAAAGCAAATCTACATGAATATCCAGTCAGGATCACTGAAGGTCGAGATGATCTGGGGCAAACGCACCGAATCTTGAATACCTGCGCCCGGGTGTCAGACCCGACCGGCTTTAACGGAGAAGTCAAGATGACACGCACGTTCGGTGACCATGCCTTGTCCGGCATCTTCGTGCCGATTGTATCGTACAGCACAATTTGCGCCATCGTGTTCGCCATACGAGCTCAGTTCGTGCAAGACGACCGGAGCTAGCGGCTTTCTTGAGAGCGCCTACGGCAATCACGCGGGCCGACTTCTCGTCCAGTGATCATAACTTCATCAGAGAAGCAGACACAGTGGACACAAGCAGAATAGCAAAGCCAGCGGTTGCGGAAGCTTGAAGCCGTGTCAAGGTGAGCTGGGTACAAGATGGTGGTAAGAGCAAACATCTCATAACCTCTGCTTGCGAAATCTAAATTTTAACTCGACGTTTGCGTTGACGTTTGACGTTCGGTATGGGTTTCAGGACTGGTAAGTGTCTGGTATTACTACTTAGCCCACAGAGTACACAATACGATAGCATACGGTACGATGGACCACTCGGGCTTTAAAGCCAAAAAAGAATTGCCCATTGGCTGGATTGAACAACCGACCTCACCATTACGAGTGGCGCGCTCTACCACTGAGCTAAACGGGCTTCAATGTGTAATAAAATTTGGAATATAGCTTAATGATGGCACCCTGAATATGCAAAGTAAAGACAAACTATCCAAATATAGAGCGTACAACACAACGATGGTAACAAGTACAAATCAGATACAGAATCAGGTAGTCGGGGGCCACGCCTGCCACTCCCATTCTACGACGTCGGCGTGAGCGGACTCCGCGGTGTCGAAGAACTCGACCTGAACCAGGTTGCCAATCTCCTCCAATAAAGCGTGGCCTTGGAAGCCACGGTGCATTGTCAAAGTATGCAAAGGGAATCCAGCGGAACGGCGGCGCCGCAGCAAACGTTTGAGAGCGTCGCGGGATGCCTTATCGAACGGGCCGTCCTCCAAGCCATCCTCCGAATCGTCACCTGAGTTGCCCCCCTGTGGCCTCGCAGAAGGCGGAAACGCGACGAATAGAATGCGTAATTGGGGGAGGAGGAAATTGCCAGTGGTGTTTTGTCCTGCTAATATGTCGTAAAACACCCAGAGATTACAGGTGGAATAGCCGGACAGTATTAGAACTTTGAGATGCTCTGCGGATTGAAGTATCGGATGATAAGTGTGATACTGTTCGTCGCCTGCGATCAGCTCCTCAGAGAGGCGCCCCGGAAAATCTGGGAGATGTAAGACCTGTAACTGACTGAGGTCTATGGCCCGAAGCCCACTCGCGTAACGGTCGAAATGATGGTCGTAATTGCATTCTTCGTCTTCTATAAGCCCAGTGGGCACTGCAAGAAAACGAAAATGTATGTGCGGAGTGGGTGTGTCCAGCAGAGCTGTTTGTGGTGCCTCAAGCCAAGCAGTCGCGTCCCGAATCAAGCTGATCGCACCACAACCGCAATCGCTTTGGACGCCGTCGTACCCTATGATTCGAGCGCCACGCAGGGCAAGTGGACCGCTCGTGAAGTGTCTTAATATCCCGGCACAATCGGTGTGGTTGGTTATAATGAAGTTAAGGCGTGATGCTGGAGGGACTTGTAGATAGCGGGCAAGGTGCATGAAGTCTCCGTAGTCGTGGTCGACTCTGAGGGTGATTGAACGACACGTGTTTGGGATGATGATTCTGCGGAGGTTTGACGGCAAACGTCGAGGGTATTCCGGGAATGTATCGCCAAGGAAGAGGTGTTCAAGGATATGCATCCCAGCAAGGACGTCGCACAGAATGTCATGTGTCGGGCGGTATATCGAAGCGAGCTTCCCGTCAACGTCAATCTTGAGGCTGACAAACTGCGAGAATAATGCCACATTCCACGGCAGGCAAACGTTGTGGAGGACGGCCGCGTTCAATAGAGGTGCCTGGAAGGACAGAGCAGCCACCTCGACAAGGAGATCGTCTGGGTCCACTTCCTCTTCAAACGCATACCTAAACTCCTCTTCGTCCTCCTCGTTATCCAAGTCCAAAGTAAGCGATACGAGGCGGGGCAGCGGTGAGGGCCCGATAGCAGCTATCAGGTCCCGAGCAGCAGTGCGTCCCGCAGACGTGACGTTGATGGAGCGTACTCGAGGCCTATCGGCAGGCGACAGTAGCGAGATCAGTTTACTCCGCGCGCTTTGAAGCTCATAGTCTTCGATAGCGATGTCCAGAGAACCCGTCGGATCAGCGACGGACATAGTAGGAGCACAAGTAGGGCCTGTTCATTTGTGAATCTTCATGAGCTTCGTACTCTCGAGAAGTCACGGTCATCGTACAAACCTTGGGATTATGCCAATACTCTGCGAGGGTATTATCCCAATGGTCAGTTGAGACGACTGAGTGAGAAACGTAGGTCGCTGTCGATATCGATGTCGATGAACGCGAGAAGCAAGTGACGCTTGCCCTCGCACGAGATCTCAGTCTTAAGTTTGTCCGTTCCCACCACCTACGGCAGCACTTGACACGCTGCAAGCATATTCCTACCACTCATCTACGTTTAATTGAGACATGCCGTATCTCAAATCAGTTACTCCGGCATGCGATCTTGCACGACTCGTCCTTGCTTGAATAACGTGGCAAACTTGCTGACTCTATGGATCACCTACGAGTAGGTCGGCTTCGGAGACTAATCTTAAATATGCCAGCGCCGACTTCATACAGCGATTCAAAGTTCAAACCAGCCTTTGCCTTATATGTCCCTCCTCAAACGCACATAGGGATCTGTCCACGCATAAAAGTCTTGGACATATCTTGACTACTGAAGCCAAGGCGCAGAGCGTGAACTTGGCAAGCGTGCATGAAAGCACGACTTCACTCAACCCCCCACTGCAGTTCCACCATCGCGCTCAGCTGTTGGACAGCCCACTTTTCCTTCTCAGGTTCAGCTAAAGGGACCCCGGCATCGACAATGACACGGCGGAGAATGCGAGTGCCGCTCTCCGCCGTACCGGCGGTAGTAACTCTTCCCTGTATCAGAGCGACAAGACGCTCGCACGATATAGGATCGTACTTGGTGGTGCCCTTCGTCATCCAGATCGACTCGAGCTGAGGGAAAAGGACGGTAGGTGTCGCGGCCTCTCCAGGCACGACCTCCGCAGACACCCCACGCCAGCTCTCGAGGGTGTTGAGGAAGATCATGATACACGGCGCGTCCATGAGTATGAGCCGCACGTTTGGCAGTTGTCGCGACACACACATGAGCTCAAAGTCGCTCATGTAGAAGGAAGGGCGATGCGTGATACGCAGAACGTTGACCTGTGGAAGCACGCGGCCCTGGCTGGGTCCTGCAGGGTCGAAGAGCGTTCGCGTCAAGGGATACAAATTGAGGTTCGGGGAATACAGTCTGAACGTCTGCACACGCTCCCATGCAGTGGACGAGTGCATGTTCGTAACTGGCACATGGAAGAAGTCGGCGTAAGGGCCGCGCCAGGAGTGTATATTGAGATCGTCGTCTGCGTCCCAGGCGTGGTGGAGACGAAGTCCGAGGCTTGAGTTCTCAGGGAGAGCGCCGCTCGTATCGTCTACTGTGCGACGTAGTGTGTCAAACATCCAAGATTGCAGCTCCAGCTCGTCTGTATCTCTGTCGACAAGACGGTAGTAGGTCGCGCATGAGGATGGGATGTCGAGGCAACTCAGCAGCGCATCCATGTCCGGGATGCGTCCAACAAGTCTCACCCGCCGAAGCCGAGGCAGAACGACTGGAACAAGACCAGATGCTTTGGCGACGTCGATCCCTGCGCGCGAGAAACAATCGCAGAGTTCGAGGTCCTCCAGAGTCTCCCTCACGCGGCGAAGGGTCTTGAGTAGAGTGCGCAGCGGCATCTCGGGTTCTGCTCCATCGTGATACTCGTTGAAGATGAGCGAGAGGGTGCGGAGAGGACATCGACTAAAGAACGTGAAGAAGTTATTGAGGCGAAGGGTTCGTAACAGTGGGGCCTCCAATACTGCAGCGGGCTCTTTCTTGAACGATTCTGTGTGGATTGCCATGTTTCCGAAAATGTCGACGGTTTCAAGGATAGGGTGCGTCTGATGATGCAGGAGATAACATAGCTCTGCGTACTTGTCCGTGTCATCCGAAGACAAAGTGAATACGGTATGAATGGATTGTATGGACGCGATGCCCTCCAAGGCTTTCCAAGGCAAGCAGGGGCTACGTCTTTCCAAGGTCTCGCGCAAGGTAAGACGGATCGGTCGATTCCCGGCACGTTCGAGCATATCGGGGATCGCAGCAGGGAGGATGCCTACGACCTGAGCCCAAAGACTTTGCATGTTAAGGAGTGTTGATCTCCACGAATGGCAGACGTGTGTGCACTTGATAAAACCCAGTGAGCCCCTGCCGCCCCAGTTGCGGTGCACGTAGAGTGGCTCTTCAGCCTCTGCTTTGCTCAACGCATCTGCGTCCTCGAATGCGTTTCGTGGAGTGACCGGCGGATATATCCATGCCAAGTGGGTGAAAATAAGAGATAGGATCTCCGGTGGCAGGCGAGATATCGGCGCGCTTGCAATGATGGCTCGCCTGTAGATTTGAGAGACCTCTAGAAGATGCTGTAAGTCGGAATCAAGAGCTGCACGAAGCTCGGCTCGCTGTGCAAATGACCCGACGGCCAGTATATGCCCTGCATTGTGCTCCAGGAACCGTCCATCTAGGAAGACCCGAAGTGGATGTACTGATGGCAAGAACGGCGGAGTCGAGGAACTGCTGATGATTCAGTCAAGGTCGTTCCATAACGTTGATCTGAAGTGTTCGATGTGACGCACTGCGTTGGCCCCAACCCGCCAGCATTGTCGCCCATGGGTGTTAATCACTGTCAATCAGCGGCTGCGAAAACTGGCGAGCACGAGCGGTGTGGGAGGCAGATGAAAAAAAGATCCGCCTGCCGTCTTCTGGTCTTATATAACCTTGTACCGTCCCCATATGTCCGCTTTCTCCGATCCGTGTACCTGCGCGTCATCAGACTCATGAAGCAGGTGTATGGGTGTTGAACGTTGAGCAAAGTTGACAATTCTACACGCACCTTGCGCTGTTTGTCGGCGCATCTATGCTAAACGTAAGCTCCACGACGTACCCTAATAACCCGAATTAGAATGCAATAGAGATGATGATGATAATGTGACACGTGCTTAGACGTACTGCGCGTGGCAAGATAGTCCTTGCGCTTTGCGAGATGATGGATGCTTCGAGTTCAGGCTTCGTGCTTCAATCCTGCCCTTAATCCTGCATGCGCTTACATGGCACATACAGGCGAACTCTCAAGGACGCCCAAGCACTGATAAATGATGTCAACTGCTGTTCTGAAGGGGAGTACACCGATGCCGAGAATGCACACGCTTTCACATACACCTCAAGATACCGATCTAAGTATCCGTTTGGGGCAACACTATATTGGCGTGTCAATCCAGATGCTCCGCCGACTGCTGCGCCCCCGGGTGGCACACGGCGCGTTCGTGCGTAAGAGTTTTTGACCAATGAGAACGGCGGCTTACAGTGTAGCAGCGAAGACTTGAGCAGCATTGGAGCTCATTCAATAGTCTTGACGAAAGACGATAGAATAATTCACAGCGTGCGACGACCGATGAACATAGACTGCAGCAAGTCGGTATGTTACAAGGATCCCCATAGGTACCGCCAGAGGCCAAGTAAGACGTTGATCGCGAAACCAACTACAAGACCCATTTGCATTCTGCGCCTATAAAAAAGGATCAGTACCGTTCGCAGTGTTCATGTGTGAGGATGACGCACGAAAAGATGACAGAGCCGAGCGTCTCCACAGACTCCCCCGACGACCAAAAGATTGGGAGCTTGGGCGATGCAAAGTAGAAGAACGGGAGGAAGGGCATGAAGAACCCCAAGAGCACGCCTTGTAGAACGGCGTTTGAGTCGGTAGACGGTGACCCTATTCCACTGTTATCGATGCTTTCAATCCACTGCTCTTCAAGCGTGCGTGCGTATTCCTCATCTGATATGATAGTGAGCACTTCAGAAGGCCAGTTCACAGAACGAGGATGTGAATTACGCACATTCTTCTTCGGTCGCGAACTCTGCCAGTGCTAGGGAGTCCGCCGCGCCTGCGTGGAATTGGCGCCGGAAGTTGGCTATGTCTGCCTCGGAGAAGCCAGCGCCTGCCAGCCGATCGAAACCCCGAAGGGGCCTGATTTGGGTTGACTATATTTAAAGGTCAATCAACGAGATGAGTAGATGCATTTAACTTGTAAGCGCACCTGTCCGTCTTCGCCATCCTCAGCTTCCTCGGCCTCCAGTTCCGGCCCTACGGAACAATGCAGGTATGCTGTCGGGAGAGTTGTCGACGGTGCGGGAGCCGTTGTAGTCTGGATATCCTCGCCGGTTGACGACGCCGCAGATGCAGATGCAGCCTCGTCCCGCGCAGAAGCACGACGTTGTCGATCCTCAAGAGACTGAAGCCATTCGAATGGCTTTATTTCTGCTGTCAAAAGTCGGCCGGCGTGGATGAGCTTAAGGCGTCGCCGCTCAAGCTGTGGTCGTTTCGTGCGGATCTATTCATGATTATGTCGAATTAGAGTGGGCGAGCCAGCTTTCGGATATAGCGCACGCTGAATTTCAACCCTCGTACGGATTCATCTTTACCCAGTGTGAGTTCGAGGTCGGGTATGCCGTCGGTGAAGCGTATCACAAGCTGACGAGTCGCTGGTGGGACGGGAACAGCGTCGACCGCGCGCTGTTTGCCCTTGGCTTTGTCGCTCAGAGGCTGCGGCATGCCAAGCAGACTAGTCCTTTCAGTTGGCGAAGTAATTGTTGGTGAATTGAACTAAGTACAGGACGAGGCAGAGACAGGTGGTGACCGTCTGAGCTCAAGGAACGAAGCGCTCGTCGTACACGAGCTGCGCTCCCCACATAACCCGGCCCGAAAGAGCCGAGGTAGGTCCATATGGACAAACAGTGCCACTCATACATAATTGTTTCGTGTTTCTGTTATTACTATACAGGAGACCAGAGTAATTGTATTGGCATGCTGCTCAGTACAAGACCACCTCGACTTGAGGAACATATATACTGAGCCTCTCCCTCACCGTCTCCGCAAAACACATCGAGTCGGACTTTCCTTCCAAACGCACAAGCTCAATGCCGCTGTCCCTGCCTGCCTCTAAGCGCTCGACAACGAGTCGCTCCAAAGTCTTCATCAATCCCCTGATACGCTGATATTCGTGAACATCCGTCGTGTTGTCCACTGGCACGTTGTCGAGGACTACAGCCAACGCGGTAAGGTTCGGCAGTACGGTCCTTGTCTGGGTCGTCAATGCCTGAAGCAGCTCTATCGACGCAATGTGCATGCGGAGAGTTTCGACAGCCCCGTAACCCTTCAAAAGGTATACCCATTCAGCTGGCAGCAAGTCCTCTGGGATGCAAATGTCCAGACATCTGATAGGTTGGAAGAGGTCATCCTCGCTGTTCTCGGTGGCATAGCGAACGAGTTCTAATAGGGTATGAAGCTTTTCCCCTCCGCTTTGCTCCTCAGCAGCTGAGGCAAATTGGCCATGCCACTCGACGACAAGACCGGGGTGTATAGTCTGGTCTGGGAGATCTGACCCGTATGACATGCACTCGTAAAGGCCATGCGCCAACTCCAACGAATGCGTTGCGACAGCAAGTGCCTGGTCGTGACGCGCCTGGTCGTCGAGCGGCAATGATAGGAGGGATAGGCGTACAGGCTCTTGCGCAGCGTCCAAGGATAGTGTGCATGGCCATCCCAGCGACAGGACAGCCCGCACACGGGTCCAGGAAATGTCATCCATCGCGTCAGCAACGCGGCCCAATGGTGCGCTCAACGATATACAGAAGAAGGTGTCGGGGGGAACTTGGAGGGATTTCAACAGTTCTGTGTCGTAGCCGCGGAAGGCGACAAGTTTGGCACTAGGGAGGTAAATGTCCTGCCTGAATGCACTGACATAATGACCCGGGTGGGCCAGGTGCCTATCAGGCACGACGTCGAAAAGGACATGCTCCAGTGTGTCAGGAGAGCCGCGGAGGGCATCGAAAACGTCGTCGGATTCACTGTAAGCTCTCGCGAGCTTGAGCTGTATAGTGGATAGTGTCGCTGATAGACATGGGAAAAAGATGCCGTTGAGACGCAGGAAGCGTAGGTTCGGTGCGAAGAACTCGAGATTCAAGGTCCGGTCTTCAGCCCGAAGGCCACCCTGATTGACCTCCAAGCTCTCGAGGATCGGGGAACCCTGGGCGATCATGGAGATCAACAGATCGTGAAAACCAACGCGTGATATCCCGTAATCCATGGGGCGTAACCTCAGGGTTCGTATGCGGGGGAGCAAGTTAAAGCATAGCGACGAAGATCGGGCTGCCGTCCGCTGGTAGTCGAAGGTGAGGTTAACCTCGAGAGGTAGATCCTGTGCGCGCTCCAGGATAGTGAGCATAGCGTGCTCGTTGGGGAACGTGAAAACGTCTCTGGTCCACAATTCGGGGCAGGCGAGCATGATAGCCCTCCAGCCCCGGCAAACGTGGCTTGCTAGGACAAAACCAAACTCATGATGTTCGCGGTATTCCACGAACGGCCGATGAATGGAGGCTAAGACGAGGAATATCCTGGTGAGCAGCCTATCGCCAAGGTCGTGAATTGTGAGATGACTGGGCAGTAATGGTGGTGTAGGCGTCCGGGACGAGACGATAGACATAGTAGGAAGAGAGATGATATCGCTCGAAGGTGATCTGCAGCGGACATTAGTATCGTGTTAACTAAGATCAACGTCCACGCACGGAACCAAGACATAAGTTTCCTCGTCGGACGACATGACGATTAAATATTAACCGACGAAGAATGCGGTTTCGTGGGGTGATAGTCAAGAGCGAGTCAAGAGCGAGGGGGACGGATCCTTGCCTCGGCGCTCACTGTAGGTCATGAGTCAATGCGATCCGAAGCGGGAGTTCGTGCATTCAAACCCATCCCGCCATCACTGTGCCGGTGTATGTCGAGGCAGTGTTCGTGGGTATCAAGGCGCTTCAGAGGTACAGAGGCCCAGCGAAGATATTAAGATCACCTCCAAAGTTCCCGGTCATATCGCAGAGACGCAAGGTGCAGCTTATCGTCCTTATACTAGAATATGCGCCTTCCTATAGATGGCCGGACGCCCAATTGAGAACTGCATAACAGCTTCCTCGACCAGGGCCCTCAAGCCGGGATCGGCGCAGCTCCAGCCGTTCTAATAACAGCATCCCAAGCTCCAAGTACGGTCTCGAATCATAGTTGCGGAGATGCTTCAGGAGACAACACGCCTGGACTGGTGGCGTGTGGAGTTGTAGCTCGTACCATGGGGCTCGCCGGTGTGCTCGTTGTTCGCGTGAAATTCTGGTATATCAAGCAGCTTTCACCCAACGAGACAATTAGCAGTGACTTTGACCGAGCAAGTAGGTATAGGAGAATCAGCACAAATTGAGGTGATGACCGTCCGCGTTCGAACTGATTTGGCAAACGAAGCGCCGGCCCACACCCGGTCCGAACAAGCCGAAGCGTGCTAATGTACCAGATCACATTTCTTTTTTGTATGCTCCGTACAACTTGCTGCTGCTAACACAAACATAATACAAGAGATCAAGATATACACTTCCCGATCGTCAATCAAGAGCTACTTCTACCTGAGGCACATATACACGGAGCCTTTCCCTGACCGCCTCCGCGAAGACTCTCGACTTGGATGTTCCCTCTAGACGAACATATTCAATACTGATGTCCCTCCCTGCTGCGAGGCGTCCAAGAACAATGCTCTCCAGGGTGTTCATCAGACCCTCGACGCGCTGATGCTCGCGGTAGTCTTCGACGTCGTCCAGGTTATTGAGTACCAGTATAAGTGCGCTCAAATTTGGCAGGAGCGTGCTCGTCTGGGTCGCCAGGGCGTTGAGGAGGCTGGTTGACCCAATGTGCATGCGAAGGGTATCGACAGCCGTATAGCTCTTCAACATGTCCATCCACTCGGCAGTTAGGAGGTCATCCGCCACACATAAGTCCAGTCGCCTGATGGACTCGAAGAGGTCATCTTCGCTGTTCACGGCGCTAATCGCATGGCGAAGGAGCTCCAACAGAACATATAGCAACTCCCCTCCTGTCCTATTCTCGTCTGCAACGGGAGGGTGCCATTCCACGAGAAGGCCGGGCTCTACGGACTTCAGGGTAATGCCTGAACCTAAGGGCGTGTAGTCGTACAGATCCCGCGCCACCTTTTGGGCGCGCGCTGTGAGCATATGCTCACGAGTCCGCCACACTGGCTCCCTTTGAGGCGTTGATTGAATCGATAGGTGTGTATGATCTCGCTCCGCGTTCAGGGATAATGCGTACGAACCGCCTGTCAATAGGAGCGAAACCATGCGATCGATGACAACATCATGGGCGTCCTCGACGACCCGGACGACAGGAACATAGAGCATTATGTAGACGAACGCGGCTGGTGGAAGCTGCAAGGGTCGCATTACTTCGAGATCGGTGGCGCGAAAGCAAACGGTCTTGGCGTTGAAAAGGTGAATTTCTTCCCCAAATATGCCAGGTAAGATCGTCTGACCCGGCGATGGTGTGTGGTGAACGACATCAAAAAGAATATGCTCTAACGTCTCTGGGGAACCGCGTAGAGCATCGAGCACGTTCGCGCCGGCCCGATGCAATTGCAGGTAAGGTCCTCCAATCTTGAGATACACGAATGTGAGCGCGGCGGACAGGACCGGAAAGAAGACGCCGTGAAGGCGCAACGAGCGCAGTCTTGGCGCGATGAATTCCAGGTCTGGGAAATAATCTGCGTCTCGAATGCTGACTTGAGTGATATCCAAGCTCTGAAGGACCGGTGCGCCTTCGGCAATTATGGAGCGCACAAGCTGGTTGAAGTCATCATGCGAGATCGCGCGTGGCTTTGCGGATAGTTTGAGGGTCCGGATGCGAGGGAGGAGGTTGAAGCACAGTGTGGTACACCACGACGCCGATTGTGCATGGACGGAGGAAAGGTCAAAATCGAGGGGAAGATCTCGAGTACGCCCGAGGATGGTTTGTATAGCGTCATCACTTGGGAAGGCGAGAACGTCGGCGACCCAAAGCTCTGGACAAGCCAGCATGACGGTCCTCCAGACGTGGCAGACGTGACTCGCTGAGATGAAGCCCATATCGCTATATCCACCGTAGCCTACGACTGGCCGATGGATGGACGCCAATATAAGAAAGATCTTTGCGAGGATGTTGTTATCCAAGTTCTTGATCAGGCAACGATCTCGAGGATGCAAGGGACTGGGCGTGCGAGGGGATGTCGGCCCAGATAAAGAAGACATAGATATGGAGTCGCTGATGGGAGAAGATCTAGAGTTGCAATGAGTGCCAGACTAGCCGAAAGAACGAGCATACGCACTGGACCAGAACGTAGTCTTCTTCGTCGGATGTCATAACGAGGAGTGTGCTAGAGACTATCTTGCTGTAGGATGACAGCGGGAGAAGAGAGTACATTGGGCGCTTGAGAAACCATTGGGTTCGCGAGTCATGACGGAGCCGAACCTCCCAAGTTCACAGTCATAGTGTATCCAATTCCATTCTTGAAGATATACAAGCAGAAGCCTTTGGGGCTTCTGACGATCACCGGGTACTACATGCCGCGGAACTACACAATACACGCTTGCAACAGAATTCAAAGCCTGCGTGGGTGTCAGGGTCTGAACACTATAAGTGCGGTAATCTTTGCTCACTTTGCAGTTATCCCTCCTTCAGGGAAATGCTCCAGAGGTGCAAACGCGTCCATAAACCTCTTCCACCTCCCTCTCTGCCAACTCTCTACCGCCTTCCATGCTTGTGACTGAGGTCCCCGAACCCGCTTCATCCACGTCAGCCAACCCGCTATCGATGCGTCCACGTAGGTTAAGGTAGTGCCCATGACGAACGGGTAATGTTCTCCCATATACGCGTCGAAGCGCCCAAGAGCCTTCTCGAAGTCCGCTAGGAGCCTAGGCTCAGTGTCGGGGGTGCACAACTCCTCAAGCGGTTTCTTCATGAACGCCTCCCGCGTCTTCCGGAAGTACGGCTGGCTCGCGGGATTGAGCTGGTTGTGGACAAAGGAAACCATGAGGGGGAACATCGGCGGGACGCCCTACAGCAGGAGTGGTCAGAGTTCGCATGCCACAGGCACAGCTGACCATCACGCTACCTTCTCGTGCCAAAGATCATCAAAAGCTGCGATGAGAGCTTCCGAGCCGGCGGGAAAGACGGGAGGCGTGTTCGGGTAGGCAGCATCGAGATGCCGGGCGATGTCGATGGTGTTGGACACGTACTTGCTCGTCGCAGGATCGTAGATGAAGGGGATACTGTACGTGGGACCTCTGCGTCCCTTGCCTGTAGGTGGGGCGCCAAGCTTCTGCGCGACAGCAGCGATGTCCGGGAACTCAACCCACTCGACACGATAGGGCAGTTTCTTATGGTTTAAAATGTATCTACATCCCGCGCGTCAATCCAAAGCCAGTTAGAATAAACGAGTACATGGCTCTTACCGTATCTTGATCGTGTTGGGTGACCAGACGCGGTCTACAGTACAGTTTCCTGGGACGTCGTAGACTACAATAGTGCTGGAGGAAGACATAATGGCGGTAAGACACAGAGGCTTCGCCTGTTCTATGGCACATGGTGTCCGCCTTGTGTATGTGCATCAGAACCAAAACAGCACGTAAGTAGACTGGGAATGTGACTGGTGGTGAGAACAACCTCCGACGGCGGATGATGGTGGGCGCGGCGAAGGCGGTAGGTTCGCCTGGTCCGACGTGATCCCATCCCCATGCAGGCTCGAAAGCTCCTCACATACTTGCATAAGTCACAGATCGTAAGAGTGGAACTTGAGTCTCTCCATTCAGAATCGAGCTATCATCTGCACTTTCACACTTTCACAACACAGTACTATTTGACTGTAGACGCCTTAATCGGCTACGAAGGCTACAAGTTTACAACACGGTCACGATATTTTTCATCCAATTCAGCTTACGATCAACCGGGAGCATACTCGTCAATTACGCTCCGGGGTTTCTTGAAGACTCCAAGAGGCTTGTAGTCGACGTCCAGCCCAAACGCACGAGGACCGCCGATATCGAGCCCGCGTTGCGTCGACGTCCATTTGTCTGAAGCGGTAATACCAAGGACTAGGACATGCAGTCCATAGCGGTACTCGGGCGTGCCAATGGCTTCTCCGCTTGCAGCGTCGATGACACATATCAGGTCCGGTACGCTGGCGACGACGGTTGATGCGCCAGATGCGTCTTTGCGCGTGGCAATGAGGTTTTCGTTCTTGAATGGGATGGTCAGTTGTGCGCCAGCGTCTTCAGTGTGCTCGGGTGCAACGATGACAGCCTCGCCGTAGACATGGCCTTTGACGGTCTTGCGCTCAACGGCGATGATCTTTCCTCTGCGAGCCGCTCTTTAGACAGTATCCTCACATTCAGACCGCGAACACTCACTTGAAAAGAAGGCGAGCAGTCTCCGGACCACCGACCGAGTCAATGATCACGTTAGCTACATCGTCGATCTGATTGCGAGCGCGACAAAGTGCGACGGCTCGACCAATGCGCCAAGCGAGGGAAAGCGTGTTATGGACGCCGTATGCTTTTGTCTGGGAATTGGAAACTTTAGTTTGACATCGCACACGCAAAGTATACGCATTGAAAGTACCTTAGCACCGGGGTACGGCCCTTTTGCGCAGGCAACATGGCTGCCCATCTCCGTAAGAGCTGCACGGAATGCACGCTCAATCATCTTCTCCGTCGTTCCCTTGTGGAAGGCCTTAAATAGCGAGTGAGTACAGCTTTGATTGCACGAGCGTGAAAAGACACTGTACCATGACATTTCCGTTGCCGTCTGCGATGACTTGGGGAATGAATTGGGCGCCATCTCCTCCCCAGACCACCGGTGTGATCTGCCAGCTGACCCTGATGCAAAAAAAGCGTAAGTATGAGTCCTTGTACATCTATAACCTTTGACTTAAACGGGAACGCTCTTCCCATCCAATCTTCGTCCACAACGGGTATGTTCATGTGCGCAGAGGCACCGAGGAGCAAGCCTGTTCATATCAGGGTCAATGGCAAGTTTGTGGAGGCAAGGACAAGCGCATGGGCTGACCTTGAAGACCGTTTCCCCCGCCAATCTCGAGCGCCATGACAGCGTCCGGCTGGCGACCAACGAGCTCGTAGAGCAATGTCTGTGACTCCATCATCCTATGTGATAGTGAGTATACAGCCATGCGAGGCGAGCAGCGGTAGCGCGCACTCGTTCCCAGACAGCTTCTCGATTCCCACGGTCGGGCTGCCCTTGCCTCCCCCGCACGCAACGAGAGCATCGTCTTTCAAGTCCTCCACGCGCATGATACGAATGATACTTCCCTTACGCATCATTTCGCGCACTCGCACAAAGTGGGGATATGGAGTTCCACCGCCGCCGGTGCCGAGAATGTAACATCCCGTAGATAACCACTCGAGATCGAGCTCAGATATGACCCACTCGCGTTCGGGCGTGACATGAGGAGCATAGCCTTCGATGGCAGCAGGCGTCTTGTAGACATCTGTGGCCGCCGACTCAACCCGCCGTGAAGTGCTCTTTGACGCAGGAGTTGCTTGCGCATGTGATACGGAGCTGTCATCCAAAGGCGCACGAAGAGGTGCCGGTCTCGAGTAGTCGTAGTCGCCTACAGCTTTCACGATCACCCGGACTTTGTTTGCAACATACTATGCAATCTTGTGAGCGTCGATTCGACTTGCATCATACTTGGCAACATACCTGGATCGGGATGACATCGATCTCCGCCAACTCGACCGTCTCACGCACAGCTCCGTTCTCAACGGCTCTGTCGCGAGCCATGTCAGAGACCGAGTCTACCACTTGCTTCGTAGTGCGATCAGCAACCGAGAGGATGGTGTCGACTGTGCCAGAAACTCGAGCGATAGCTGGTCACACATCAGACACTTGGATGAACCAACGCGATTGAGTGACATACCTGCACCGATAGCGTTTGCAACGCCCGAGTACTCTGGCTTGACGACGGTGCCGGCACCCTTCAACTTGACCCCATCCTCCACAAGCACAGCCCCCTGCAGAACATGTTCAGCGGCGCTATAGCAAGCGGTATGTATTCCGACACACCCCTCCGACGAGCAACACGTCGATGTCGTCCGCGTTGGTCTTCATGGCGTCAATAACGCCTTCTAGCATCGTCTTCAATATAGCGCTAAACTCCGTCGCGCTGGATCGCACGGAGTCCGGTATCCGAGATGCGTCTCCGATTTGCAAATTTATTGAGCTAACGGCAATGGCATAGTCTGTGGCAGTCGCTACATCACCGCCAAAAGTAAGGGCTTGTGTCGAGATGTTATGTCCGACCGAGTCCGGGCCGATGGTCAGAGAAGAGCTGGGTGAAGGCTTGCGCACTATAGATCCTCCACCGAGACCGATGCTGTAGGGGAATGTGAACGACAAGAGCATCAACGTTTAATCCAACGTTACCTCTTCACATCTGGGCAGGAGAAGTTCATACGCACGCCAGACATGTCTGTGATGGACGATGCCTGCCGGGGAAGTCCGCTAGGCAGTATGACTCCAACGTCCGTAGTGGTGCCACCGATGTCTGCAACCAAAAGGCTGCGCCGCGATCCCGAATCCACGGCAAGCTGCTTGACAAGGAAAGCGGCGCCACACATAGAGTTAGTGGGGCCAGAGTTGAAGGTGCGAATGGGAACGCTTGCGGCAAGGGCTGCGGGTAAAAGCGTTCCGTCGTTCTGCGTGAGGAAGACTGGACAGTGCAGTTTGAGGCTGGTAATGGCGTTTTGGAAAGACGAGATGGTAGCTCGAGCGAAGGGCAGGATCGAAGCATTCAGAATGGCGGCATTCTCTCGCTCAATGAAGCCGAGGTTGGCAACTGTGTGAGAGTGAGAATGACTCGTATTTTGACCAGAGTGGCTTCGTACCGTGTTTGGAAAGAACGACGTCCGCCTCGGGGTAGTACTTCTGAATCCACTCTCCCACCCGTTCCTCCTGGCGCTCAACAAAGTCTGACGGCGAGAAGATGCCGTTCACAACGATTGAGCGGATGCCTTTCTCTCGGATGACATCGCACTGCTCCTCAATCTGCGCCTCAACCACGTCCCGAATCACGTCCCCATCAACTTCAAGCCCACCGTCAACGAAGCCGCAATATTGGCAGATGATTGAGGCTAGATCGCTGGGCCAGTCAATGCCAGGATAGCATTCGCGGGAGAAAGGGCCGCATAGGCGGATAACGGCAACAGGCGAAAGACGGTTGTTATCTTTTTCTACGACGGCGTTGATGAAGTGCTACGCTCGGTTTCAGAGACTTAATTAGCTAGTACAGGGAGTGAACAAACGTACCGTCGTTCCGATCGTGACGCTGGCGATCTCATCCAATGCGACTCGAGCGTCCTCCAGCAGCTTTGCTATGCAGGTCTCTATACCGTCACTCGGATTTGAGGTCGTGGGCGTCTTGCACCACGCTAAGATGCCGCGATTCGGTGAGTCGGGCGCGGCGGTGGGGTCAAGTAATACGCCGTCCGTATTCGTCCCTCCTACGTCCACGCCAATTCGCTTGGTCGCGCCAGACATGGTGGGATAACGCAAGATACTGTGGGCCGTTCCGCGTAACGAGAGTCGATGCTTATCTCGGGATTCAGGATTCGGGGTGCCTACGGGAACTGTCACAGTCACCTACCCGGCCGTCGCACAGGGGAAGTCAGTACTTAAGACCTCTTGTTATCTTTCTCATAGTACAAGATCACCTTTCAAGTTGGAGTCTTGGAGAAGTCGTGCAGGTCAGATACAAAGGCACCGGAATAGGCTGAGGCGTGTGCGTGAGTTGTACCGAAGCAGTAGACCGCTTTCGACGAAGACAAGGGAGCTCGAACGAGTCAAGGGTCAATTCACGCGCAGTTCCACGGTAGAAGGGCTGCATTGTTGAAGCACGCCAAAGCACACGATAGGGTGACTGTACTAGTATGAGCGCAAGTAGCAATTGCAAGTGCGTGCAGACGCGGTTCGGTTCGGCTCGGCTCGGGTTCGGATGACAAAACGCGCACACGTGAGTTTCGCCGCTCGACTAGTAACTCTGGTGTGTATGGCACTGTATGGCGATCGCTGCCCATTAAGTACAAACTAGTACGAGTCAAACCATGTATACCCAAGTAACACAGCATGCAGAGTACGCTTTCTATAAGTAGATGTAACAGGGCTGTTTTCAACGCTGGCACTGTGCGCTGGGCCGCTGGCACGGCGCGTGGTCACTTCATTTCCGGTCGCTTATGATTAGCTCTTGCTTCGAACCACCACTTGACCCTACCCTCGTCCTCGTCCTTGGGCGTCCTCACTCTCCAATACCTTGGGAGACGTCCAAGTTCGAGCTATACAACATCGCTTGCGCTTCAACGAGTCGCTGCCGCATCCAGCGCTGTATCAGGCGTTCCATCTGCAGCCACCACGTCAGGCATCGAGCACTACCCACGCGCGTCTAAACTATGATGTCAGGGGCCGAGAAGAAGAAACGTCGCAAATTTGAAGCCAAACTGGCCGCCGCTATCGCCAGCGCAACTCCCAGGCCGCCTCCAGAGTCGCAATCCATCGTGCCCGAATTATCCCCGGAGCAATTGCCCAGGTCCTACGCAAAATTCTTTGACATGTTACCTCCGAAAGCCCTACTTGAGATACGCAAGCTGGGGAATCTGGAGGGTCAACGCGACATGCTACCGGATGTGACCCGCTGGCTGAGCGAAGACAACGCTGCGTCGTACGACAAAGGGTTTCAAGATGGAATGAAGGAAGGACGTCAGGCGGGTATCAAGGCGGGCATTGAGGAGGGTCGGGTTCAAGGGGTTGGGGCAGCGTTGAAACATATGGGTAAAGAAGTACGCCCGTGGGTTGAAGAAGAACTGCGACGAGAACATTTAGATCGTATGTGTACGGTCTACACTCAGACTGACAACGACATCATCACATAGACTCCCTTCATCGGAGTAATTTTTGTCGGAATAGCGACAGCGGAACAAGAAAACAGCAATGGCCAGTCATGACATGAGCAAGTCGTAAGCGTACAAAGGATGATATTCAGAGGGACGCCTTTCCGCGAGGGTCGAAGGGCAAGAGAAGCGCCAGTAAACCAGACACCAGGAACAGTGCTCCTGAGATGAAGATGGGCACCGAGGAGGTCAAGTCTGCGTAGAGCGCAATGATAGGGGACTGAAGGAGAGGTCAACTAGAGCGATCCCCGTTACGAAACCGAATAGCGTACCATGATTCCAAATACGCGGTTCGCCATTGCAACGAGCGCGTTTCCAGTCCCTCGGTCTTTGGTGGGGAAGAGCTCGGGAGATAATGCATACAGCACTCCGTACATGATGTTGCTAGTGAATGAGTATGCGCAGTTCCATCCCAGCAGCGCATCGGATGTTCGAGCGGTTGTCGAGGCGAAAAGGAACACGCCGGTCAGGACTAAAAGTGTGGCATGTGAGATGCAGATATAATGTCAGGATAGTGAACACACACCTGTGGAGATGGCTAGAGAGCCACGTCGTCCCAGGTAAGGTATTTCGACTATCCAGCCAGCGAGGAGAGCGCCAGGGATACCGATGACACTCAGAATAACTTGCTGATTTGAACTTAAGCGAGAAGAGCCAGATATCGCTCAAACACTCCACGTACATTGCGATAGGTGATGTAGACTGAACCGTCCCCGAAGTCAGCTCCACGTGTTTGCAAGCTGGAGGAGCGCGTTAGTCCCCAGAAGACTATGGGCATCGAGAGCAGGAAGACATACAAGTACGTCACAAAGGCATTGTACAGGGGGAATGCAAGACCAATCAAAGCTGCAGATTTGATTAGATATGTTACATGAAAGCAGACAGGTGTGTCACTTGCCCCAGATGATGATCAGCAACGATGTCGACCATGCCAATTTTCGAGTAGCGAAGAGAGGCGTAACGTGCTCCCAGCCAAATACGGCCAGCTTCCGCTTGATCGCACCCATAGCAGACGTGTCTAAAGCGCGTTCAGCGCCTTCCTCATCCAAACGCTTGCCATAGCGGGTCTCGGCTGCTTGGAGCATCTCGAGTGTGAGCGAGCTCTTGACTCCGTTGTAAGCAGCGACCTTGTGCATAATGTTGACGGCTTCCTCATCTCGACCGCGACCCATCAGGTATTTGGGACTCTCATATAGCTTGAAGACCCCGAAGCGGATGACGAAAAGGAAGAGCATGAGGCCGCCCATGGTGTACAGGAAGTAACGCCATCCACGGTTGTTGCTTTCGAGACACGGTGCTCCCGGTGTAGGGGTAGGACAAGAGAAGTTGGCTATGAGCGGCCAAGCCACCTGATGTCCCGTTATCAGTGGATGTACCATGAAACGCTTTTGCAGACGTACCAAACTTCCCAGCAGCTGACCGAATGCCCACCAGATAGAGAGAACCGTCAACAGGAACTGGTGCGATGCCGGGATGAACTCTATATGTCTCGTTCAGAAGATGAACGGCGTCTACGGAACATCTTTGCGCACCAAGGAAGACGGCGCTGTCCACTGGCAGATTGCCTCCCACGCCAATGCTCCACACAGCCGCCAGAGAGCACAGCGCGACGTAGTTCGGGGATGCCCCAGCGGCGACCGCAAATACACCAGTCATTCCCAGCGTCAAGTTAAAGCACCACCTATACAACAAGCTTAGCAACACGGCCCGGGTGTCCTGAGTACCGCACGCACTTCCTGCCCCATACATCTGATCCGATACCCCAGAAGGCGGCACCAACAAGCAGTCCGATGTTCTGCGCGAGCTTAAGGAAGGGTCCCTGCACGCTGAACTCGTTGACGACTGGCGAGAGGATGAGCCCCGTTACAATCTGGAGCACAAGTTAGCCTCGTGTACATTCCTCCAAGCTAGAGAGCTGACAGGCCATAGGTTATCGCTGTTCGATATTCATCAGTATCACTTGGGTGGCAATCGGCGGTGCGCTCAAACTCACGAAAGCCATCCAAAGCCAGCTACAACGAACAAGAACCACTGTCATGACGGTGCGTGAGTTTCAAGTTCATGGAACGCTGCCTCTGCGACGGACCTGGTACTTCCCCATGCCAATCTCTTGAAACGCATCGTTCAAGATTGTCGCTTTTGCCTGGTAGACGGGGTCGAGAGAACCCTCTGTGTAGACATCCTCGGTCTTCGCATCGATAGCCTTGTCCAGGTCGGAGCGACTGGACTTCACAGAGGCGGCATCACGAACGTCGGCCGACTTTTCAGAGGACATGATGGGGGCGTACAAGTCACTCGAAGATGTGATGCGCAACGTCGAACCTTATGTATGGCCATCGTACAGTCAAAGTCTCCAAACGCTAATACGAAAGCCTGATGGGTCAATGAACGCCGGATTCAGTGTAGCAGCATCAATTGGGAAGAACGCAGGGACGAAATGCATCATCGAAGCAAGCGATGGCGATATCGCCGCTCCCTCGGTGACTCCAGAAAGACTCCAGCGCGAAGATAACGCGAGGCGTCCAACAGTCTGGACCACATGTATACATGATCCAGCAACAACGGGGCGCTCGAGAAGCATCCCATCACGTCGAAGGTCGATACGTGGGCGAAGTGATAAGGCTTGGCTACAAGAGGAAGGCACAAGCTCAAGCGTGCTGCTGGATAGGACATATTCAGGCTATGTCGCTTGCTCTAAGATGGGAGGTATGAAATCAACGTATGCTGGGCACCATGATGGTGGAAGGGAGCAGGGCATCGAGGGAGGCGAGTGTCCGTCTGCGACCGTGCGCGCGTGGCGAGGCGCCGGCGCGGCTGGCTTGTCGTTTGGCAAGCTTTGCGATTGACTACCACGTCTCTCCCTACATTCCCCGTATACACATTTCGAAACACATCTAAGATGAACGCATACACTAAGAGCACCTCGTCGGGTTACGTGGTCGTGCTTTCAGAGCCATATCCGTCGTCCACGACTTCCCACTCAGCGAAGCGATCCATAAGCCTTTTCCACCTCCCCTCCTGCGCCTCCATGATGAGTCCCCAGAGATCACCCTCTGTACCGCCTAGTCGTCGAGTATTGGTTAGCGTTGCGGCGATTGCTACGTCGCGGTAAGTAAGCTCATCGTCCTGGATGTAAGGTCCGTTCATGCTGTTGCTGGATGCGTGGATGTCTACCAGTACGTCCAATACGGCATGTATCAGTCTCCTGCGCTTCTCTTCTGGCTCAGCCATGGCCTCCAAGCTCGTTCCGTACGCGTGTTCGCGTTTGGCTCGCCAAGCTGCACGCGTCTCTGGTAGCAAGTTCTCCGCGGTTGATGCGACCAGCAAGGGGAACAAGGACTCGTTCAGACGTGCTCCAAACGACTGGACGAAGTTGATGGATTCCGTTACGCGTAAGAAGCGTGTCGCGGGGTACGTATCCTCGATATACGCAGCGATTTTATTCGAATCGGAAATTGCCATAGCCCTCGCGGGATCATGGATCACCGGAAGAGTGTATGCCTGCGACTTCAACATCCAATGGCTCGTCGGCGAAGCACCAATGCGCTTCAGCTCAGGCTCTATCTCCGGGTGAGACAGCCAACGTGTCTGGTACGGGATACACTTGATATTCAGGACATATCTCTAATGAAGCATCGTGTTTATGAGCAGTTCTCAGCTGTTCGTGGGTGCCAGACATACTATTCGCCATACGTTGCGACTGTAAGCCTTATCGCTCAGGAAAGATGTTATGTCGTACAGTATCAAGCTCTTTCCGGACATGAGTTCAAGATTCAAGAGACAACATGCCTTGCCCCGAACGGCAGAGCACCAGGCCTGTCGCATTTTCCCAGCCCCAGGTTAGAACCGGGTACTCATAACCCCGGTAGTTATCATGATGGAACAGCTGTACGCCGGTCTTCGTATCATTACAATATACTATTTTCGGGCTACACTCCGTCCACAATCTCCCATTCAGTAAAACGATCCATGAGCCACTTCCATCGTCCCCCGTGGACCTCCATGATCAGCCCATAAACGTCGCTATCGACCCCCGCAACGCGACGTGTCCACGTTAGAGTTGCAGCGATGACAACGTCGCAGTACGTGAGCTCATCGTCCTGGATAAAGGGGCTATCTCCTTTGCTGTTGCTGTAGGCATCGATATCTGTCAAAACGCCCAGAACGTCCGTTAAGAGCATGTCGCGTCTTTCATCAGGCTCCGCCAGAGCCTCTAGGCGCACGCCGAATGCGCGCTCGCGCTTCTCGCGCCAGGCAGGGCGCGTCTCCGGCACCAAATTCTCTGCTGTCTGCGCCGCCAGAAGTAAGAACAGCGCTTCGTTCAAACGCCGCCCGTATGAGTCGACGAAGTCGATAGACTCTGCTACTCGCAGGGAGCGAGATTCTGGATAAGTCTCCTCAAGATATGCGGCAATTTTGTTGGAGTCAGAGATGCCTGCATTCTTTGTGGGATCATAGATAGCAGGCAGAGTGTACGTCTCGGTCTTCAGTATCCAATGGATCGTTGGCGGAGCGCCGACGCGCCTGAGCTCGGGTTCGATCTCAGGATGAAGAAGCCATTGCGTCTCATAAGGTATGCTTTTGATGTTGAGTACGTATCTCTAGAAGAGTATATGCTTAGCACGCATGAAATTGTATGGCACGGAGATCGAAGACGCACGACGCGCCATGTATTCGGACTCCATGCTTTGTCGCTGAGCATAGACGGGATATCGTGCAGCGTCAGTTTACTTTTCTCAGTCATGGTGGGGCAAAGGTGAATGGGATAAGAAGGCTCAAGAAGTACCAGGCCATCGAAGCGCTGAACAAGTTCGCAACACGGCTTTGCGGCAGTCCTTGAGATAGGGGCGACCGGACCGAGTTCCGCCGCTCAACGCGGTCACGAACGCGGACGCGGGAGGTTCGGTTCGTTTTCTGCATCCACCACGACGCGCTGGGGCGCAGTCAGCTTCATACGCACAATCTACGTTTCGTCTGTCCTACAACACGTGTGTGCGTTAACAAGCCAGAAGCCTGCCAAATCAGCCTGCCAACAGGTGCTGGCGCTCATCGATCCTTCTCACTTCCTTCTCGCGAAGCAAGCAAGCTCAATCGCCACTGAATGCCCCGATCAGCGCCTACAACCACGCGACCAAGTGTAGAGTATAAGAACCTGAAGCTCATACGTGCTTCAAACTAGGCTCAGCCTACGTAGCCCACCGTCATCATGCAGGTGGATGAGCTTGAGACTGCTTTGTCCTCTGGCGACGCAGATGCATCGCGTCATGACTCCGTGTCGACCTCTGTCTCTATGCCGAAGAGTCGAGGCTATCAGCAAGAGATGTTGGAGGAGAGTTTGCTTCGAAACATCGTGATTGCTTTGGATACAGGCGCTGGCAAGACGCACATTGCAGTCCTCCGCATGAAGCTTGAGGTCGAGCGCGAGTCAACCAAGGTAATGCAAACACTGTCTTACATGGACCTCGCTCAATATTGATCATTGCACCAGGTTTGCTGGTTTCTCGCCCCGACCGTCGCGCTTGCGAGCCAACAACACCGCGTAATCAAGAGCGCTTTACCGGTCCAGGTGGCTATGATATCGGGTGCCAATGAGCCTGACCAGTGGAAAGATATCAAGCTCTGGCAGCGCGTACTCAATGACCACCGTATCGTCGTTACGACCCACGACGTCCTACTCAATGCTCTCCGTCACGGCTATGTCAAGCTAGGCCGCGACATCAACCTTTTGGTCTTCGACGAGGCGCATCACGCAGCGGATAAGCATCCGTACAACTTGATCATGCAGGAATTCTATCGGCCGCTCCCCGAACGACCCACAGGAAAGGCGCGATTGACAGTACCATCCACCGCTGAGGTCCGACCCATGGTGATTGGTCTTACAGCCAGCCCAATCTTTGGTGGCGACGTCGAAAAGGCCTTCATGTAAGGTTTGTGCATCCGTATAATGTCTAATACTAAACGGTTGTGATCTCCAGGAAAATCGAATACAACCTCGACTCTACCATACGCGCTCCTCTGATGCATAGAGCGGAGCTTGCTGGCTTTGTGCACCGACCCCGCTTTGTCTACGCCCTCTACACTATGCCCCAATACCAACTGGACTCAGATACCCCGCCCACGGCTGCTTTACGCTCTCTCAAAGCCGTTATCAACTCATTGAACATCGAAGAGGATCCTTACGTCGAGTCTCTGCGACGCAGGCTTCGCAACTTACCTGCTGGGCCGGATAAGACGCGCACGGATCAGCGACTGTCCAAGACCATCGCGAAAAGGGACACCTACACCCACAAAGGCCTTCGTGACCTCCATCGTGCCGCAGATGAAATCTGCATGGACCTCGGAACTTGGTCGTCGGATTGGTTGCTTTTGAAGGTGCTGGAGCAAGCCCGCCGCTCTCAAGGCCTCCTTCCTGAGCTCTCGGGATTGGCCAATACGAAGGAGACGCGCTATCTGATAGAGAATCTCGAGCGAGTGGAGACGCCCATGGAGTCGTATGATGACGACGCCATCATGGCTGGGAGTTCATCCAAAGTTGCCGCTCTGATTGACGCCCTACTCGCCGAAAAGGAGTCGTGCGAGGCGCTCGAAGAGGACTACCGCGCACTCGTGTTCGTTACTCGTCGTGACGCCGTTCTTTCTCTTGCCGAGCTGCTTGCGCACCATCCTCGTACGCGCGATGCATTTCGCGTGGGCTGTCTGCTTGGCAACTCCGAGAGTACGCGCCGGCACTCGTTCCTCGATATCACGCGTCACTTGCTCAAGCAGGACGCGAACAAGACGCTCAACGACTTCCGCACGGGCGAGCTGGACGTTATCATTGCAACTGCTGTTGCTGAGGAAGGACTCGACATCCAGGCGTGCAGTATGTCTTCGTGGCTGGTTTGACTGCACCGCATTCATATATCTTATCACAGATCATGTCGTTCGATGGGATCCCCCGCCGAATATGGTCAGTTGGGCTCAAAGCCGCGGACGTGCGCGCAAACAGAGGAGTACATTCACCGTCATGTTCTCGGACGAGCTCGGCGCGTCCAAGATTGCCGACTGGCACTATCTCGAGCAGAGGATGAACGAGCTGTACCACCAAGAGCGCACGCGGAAGGAAGACCTCGAGGAAGAGGGTGAGGAGCTGAATCCACGTGTATTCGTTCACCCAGAGACGGGGTCAGTGTCTACCTCTCCAACTATTGCTCTATTATTCATTATCTTACAGCGCCAAACTGACGCTCAACTCTGCCGTCGAGCATTTAACACATTTCTGTGCTATCCTTCCCTGGTCGGGACGTAGCGCGCATGCTCCGATATTCGAGATCTTGCCTCACGAATACCCGCCTGAGTGGCATAGCTATGGCGGCTACATAGCGCCAGCGCTTGGTCCCTTTGGCTGCACCGTCACGCTTCCCCGCCTCATCGATGCGTCCTTTCGCTCGTTCACGACCCCCGAAATTCACGCCACGAAAGTGTCAGCACGTCGTCACGTCGCTTTCCAGGCGTATCTCACGCTGTACGAGAAGGGACTTCTGAACGAGCATCTGCTGCCTTTGATGAGTCAGCTTGAGCCTGACAAGGAGGAGGAAGTACGCATGCTGTTGAAGGAGGTTGAGAAGCACCACGGCACCACGAGAGTTACGAGTCAGATGGATCCATGGGTTCCCTCTGAGCCATCGGAGTCATGGTGGTCGTCAGAGATCCATGTGGAGGGACTGCCAAGCATGCGTTTGCTGACGCTTCGCCCTCTCGCTACGCTTATGGGCGACGAGATGCCTGTTTTACACTCTCCCGAGCGCGGCTCTTTCCGAGTTCATGTCAACTCTGACTCAACACCTTGTGCTCTTGAAGCCGGTACCATCGCAGAAGCCCGCGACTACACACGCCGCCTATTCGTCCCGGTCTTTGGATCTCGGATGTCCTGGGAGAAAACAGACTTTGCCTACCTGTTCCTTCCTTCCGACGCAGGTCATACAACTTCCTCTGACTGGGACAATCGTCGCGCGATCTATTCAAAAGAGTATGAGATGGCCTCTCTTACTGCCCAGCCACTCCTAGCGCGAGCAACCTGGTTTGCTGAGCGATTTGGCCACTCGGACGACATCTTCGTTGTGAGCGAGTCACGCCGTTACGGGAAACCTTTCCGTTTTGTACGATGGCGAACGACGCCCATCTCCGACGAGGAGCGAGCCGAGTTATACGAACGATACCACATCGACGACGGTGATAGCCTAGACATCGAATACCCATTGCTCGAGGTTAGACCCTTAACGTCGCGCATGAACTTTCTCGCCCCTATACCGCCCGAAGCGAGGGGTGATGAAGCCGCCAGTCAGCGCCCAATGCTCCTCCTGCCTGAGTCGGCTGCCATCGGCTTGATCTCTGCGGACGAGGCGCGGTTCGCCATGTACGCACCGTCTATCATCCGATACCTCGCTATGGCCAATACGATCATCTCGATGAGAGAGACCATGCTGCGACCCGCGTTTGGAGATGCCGTGCCACCACTTGCACTCCTACTCGAAGCTGGTACAGCGCCTGTTGCGCAGGAAGTCTATAACTATCAGCGTCTTGAACTCTTGGGCGACACAGTGCTCAAGTTCCTTACGAGCATCAACTTGCTCGCGGAGCACCGGTATTGGCATGAAGGTTATCTTGCTCGCCGTAAGGACCACTCAGTCTCCAATACTTCCCTGGCGAAGGCCGCTGTTGCGAAGAACATGTACTTATGGATCGTCCGGGATCGCTTCTCGCCTAGGAAGTGGAAGCCCAGCTACACTTCCCTCGAAACGCAGCTCTCGGATTCGTCAAGCGAGGCTGCTGGCACTACCAAGGTGAAGGAGCGTCAAGACCTCTCCACGAAGCTACTTGCCGATGTTATCGAATCCACTATCGGTGCGGCATACGTCCACGGCGGATTCGACGCCGGCACCATGGCGATTCGTGTGTTCGAGCTGGGTGTTCCGATGCGACCACTGTATGAGCGCGTAGAAGAAGTCCGTTCGCGCGCACAGGAGCTCGAGAGTTATCCTGCACCACTCACGGCCGTCGAGGAGATCATCGGGCATAAGTTCGAGCGCCGGGCGCTCCTTGTCGAAGCCCTTACGCACGCCAGCTACCAAAGCGATATTGCGACAATTTCGTACGAGCGCATGGAGTTCCTCGGTGACGCGGTCTTGGACATGGTCGTCACAGATTATTTGTACCGCGCCCCTCAGCGCTACACGCCTGGCCAGCTGCACCTACGCAAGATGGCCGTAGTGAATGCACACTTCCTTGCGCTTATCTGTCTACGCTCGCACACGACAAGTGAGAGCGCCCTTCCAACCTGGACCGGGCGTGCTGTTCAGCTTCAACACGAGGAGAAGGCGACATATCTCTGGCAATGCCTCTTGCACTCGAGCGTCCCAGTCCTGGACGAGCAGAATCTTACTTTTGCACGTTGGCAGGCACCCCGAGGCGGTGCGCGCATCGAAACGGAGCTGACACACGGACGAGTCTTCCCATGGGCGCCTCTCATGTCATTGCAGGCGCCTAAATTCCTCAGTGACATGGTCGAGAGTCTCCTCGGGGCTGTCTTTATTGACACACGTGGAGATATTGGCGCTGTGCGAGCCGTACTTGTGCGCCTCGGTCTGATGCAGGTGCTTGAGCGCATCGTGCGCGACAACGTCGAGACCCCGGATCCAGTTTCCCAACTCAGGATCTGGGCGTCCAAACGACAGGAGAAGATCGAGCAACGTATCGCGCGGCGTAGTGCTGAGTGCACTATCATTTGGGACGGCGTCGAGGTGCTTACACACAGAGAGGAGTGGCGCGGGCGAGCCAGCCAGGAGGACGCGAGATTTACGGCGGCCGAACGCGCGCTGCATCTGTTGCAGGATCCTTCGGCACGCCTAGATATTCTAGCGCGTAAGTGGGAGAAACACTTGCGCCATGATATTCAGCCGTGTGATGGCGGTGGATACACCTGCTCAGTCGTACTCGACTTCGAAGTCGCACGCGTATATAGCCAAGGCGAACTCGACTCGGACGCACTGCGCCGCAAGGCGGCTGAGGAAGCCCTGAAGTTGCTCGAGGACCCTCGCTGGCGATTGGAAACGTGGTCAGCACGCCGTGAGACTGATTACGAGTTCGTTTGGGATGTGGAAAGGGTCGAGGAGGAGCAGGTACCGGTCTGCGTACTGTTTGTCGGCGGTGTTGAGCTCGTGCGCAAGCGTCGGCCCTTGCACTGGAAACGGTTCGTGCGCGACGATGTTGAGAAGAAATTGGCGAAGCTTGGTATGACTATACTTGACAAAGAGGACGCGGAGGCTGTGGCAGAACACGAAGGGAACGCGGAGGGAGAACATGAGGCGTTGGTAGATGCGGAAGAGGGGGAGGAGGCAAGTGCTTGGGATGCTTGGGATGCGCAGGCAGATTCTTCAGTAGGTTGGTGATGCTGCAATGTCGGATTTGAGGTGTGCAGAGCGACTTGATAATCAATATCGATGTGTAATCACTGGCGGCTTCGCGACTCGGTCGGCGTTATCCGATGGAAATGAGTAACCTGATGTGAAAGCAATCGGGAGGTCGTTAGTCGCTCAGGCTCCCTGAATCACAAACTTGAGATTGTTGAGGTCATATACAGTACACTATAGGGCTAGGACGATACATCTACTCATATGCACTTCAAGGAGCTCCGCGTGTCCATTTAACCCGTCTCACTCGAATTGGCGTGCTTCAAAAACCCCCCAAAATACTGCCCTATGGACTTCACACCGTTAAGTGGCGCAGTAAGACCGACGTAGCCGTCTGGGCGCACAACAACGAACGCGCCGTCATCAGCAATGCCATACGTGCTATACGCGTTCCCACCTTCGTATGAGCCATGTGCATCTTCGAACACACTAATAGTCGTGAGCATGCTATCATCCTGGGGTAGTGAGAAGCTTGCCTGGTCCAATCTGGGCGCAAATACGTAGGTATATCGAAATAGGTATACGCGTCACTAATCGTCTTCACCACAGTAAGCACAGATAGCACTTCCGCTGGGTAGGCGCTCAGAACAGCCTCCACTTTGGAAGACAAGGTAACGAGTTGATATCTCTCTTCTGGAGAGGTCAAGTTACCGACGAACACGAATATCTTCAAGCGCCCGTCGGAAGGGCAGAGATCTTGGATCTCGACGGGGACATGATCTGCGGAGCGAAGCAACATTTGTGGCAGAATACGTTTGCCGACCACCAGCCCGGTAACAGAAGGTGATTGCTTAGCCACAATTGAGGAAGGTGCATAGTGCACGCCGCATCCGCTTGTCAAGTGAGAAGCCGCGATGAACGCTCTGAAAGTAAGATCAGTACGACCTAAAGTAGATGGAAGCCAGACGTACTCAAAAGGACCCGGAAGAGCGATACCCGTTTCTTCCTATAGCTTGATTCTTTTAGAGGAGAAACCTTCAGCATACCACTTGTCGAATTCGATAAGCTCTTGCGCGAAGGCACGCCGCTCAAGCTCGTACTAGATGGACGTAAGGGAAGCGCGTTCATTAGGCAACTCTGACTGCATACCGTCTTCAGCAATGACATTGGCGCAAGACCGCGTAGTACATACGCCAATTTCCATCCTAATGTGCCATACAGTCAGTTTCTCTGTGTGTCTTAGCAACAGTCACAGTTGTACCGAAGTTATGCGCGTCGTTGATACTGGTATTCATTCCCTGGCCTGTGAAATAATGTGAGGGTGCGGTTGTAAGGACCATCGTGCCAACGCACCCGCCTTCGGGGAGTGAGTATGGCAAGCATCCCCGGCGATGAAGACACGCTCATGAACGGAAAACTTGTCTGCAACGCGCTGCCCAACTGCAGATGATCAGTTCGACCAGCGCAACCGTGCCATTGCTTGTAGTGTACTTACTGCCGTACACAGTCCACCAGACTACATCCCTCATGGACGCGGGCTCCATGATGTATGGGGTGAAGACCTTCTTCGCAATCTTGAGGTTCTGAATTAACACAAAAAAACGTGGGTAAGAACAGGTTTCTCACCGAGAGAAGCTGTTCAGCGCTACACCGCGATAGATCGACGCGACCGGTCTGCTGATTGACGAAACCCTCCTCAGAGCCAAGCTCGATGTATAGGCGGACTTGATTTCCCTCTCGAGGGATAAGCAAGATGTTGACGCCGTCGCCGTCGATGGTGGTGATGTTGCGCCAGTCCGGGAAGTTGGACTCGGGAGACGGGAGGAAATCGATTGCGGCCCAGACGTGAGCTGTAGATGACCTTGATATGCTGTGCGACGGGATGAAGAGCCCTCAACTCAGTTACTCACGGGTATGCGAGCCTTCCATCTTGATTCCTGCGAGCCTGCGGGTAGCAGAATGCGCGCCTACAAGGGTTTCGGCATGTGATGAAGATGTGATTATAGAGGATTCACGAACCATCGGCGCCTAAAACGAACTTCGCGTGAACAAGTTGCGAGGGTTTCTGCTCATCCTGTGATTTCAGGACAGCCTATGACCGATATGAGACGAGCTACGCTCTAACGACGGAAGGAGTACGCACGGTGACAGGGTACGCGTCCGGATCCTGAAGTTCTTTCTCGTCGGAAGATATACTGAGGTCAGATGGAGAATACAGGCGCTCGACGAAGATGCCCTGGGCGTTAAGCGGTTCCAACATGATGTCCTCGACAGGACCTTGTGGTATATTGAGCTGAGATGCATGAGTAAACCGTCAAAAGAGATGACAGGATTGGACGGTACAATCATTGGGTAGCGAGCCTGAGTGTCCTTTGGAACGGCCGGCATGCGAAGCGCAAACTAAATCAAAGTGTTAGTCTTTGCACGTATAAGAGCAAGCGCATCGGAATGCCTTCGGGGTCCTCGTGGCATGATCGTAGTTCCATGTACTCTGGCGAGTCATCGTGAGCGTGCATCCTTGACACAGACCGACGGAGCAGAATGAAGCACATACGACACGGTGTATGCGATTGCATATTTCAAACAGTTTCTTGTCAACGCCATAGCTCTGAACTCAACTTTAGTGAGGATCGTAGCGAAGGACGGGGTTCGACAAACTCTCAGCACTGCCGAGTAATATCGTCACATTGCTGTATGCAGATTTGAATGATATCGCACCTTCGATGGTCCGAGGCATAACACCGTCTGCATATCCGACAGTTTTCTTGGGAGCAAAGTCTATCAGCTTGATGTCCTCCACTCCGCACTTCAACAGCGAAAGAGCGGCCATGATACCCGCAGGACCAGCGCCCACGATGAGAACATCGACCTTCCGAGGATCTGAAGACGACATGGGGGTGAGGAAGGCGGAGAGTAGACGCTCAGCGAGAGTTAAGGCTCTGTCTTTTGAGGCAAGCGTAGATGTGCCGGTGACCTGGAATGCTGCCGGCTTCGCGTGGGGTACAGACGCAGATAATGCACCAACTGACGTTCTAGCGTTCGTTGCCTTCCCGCACAGGGTCGTATGATTCCAGACCAAATCTGAAATACCTCAATGTATAAGGGCCTGACCTCTAGATTACTTTCTAGCACCCGCAACTTTACGCTGGCGCTCAGAAACATCGATGAACTCTGATATGCAGGATGAGTTGTATGCCTGCACCCATGAGTATATCCACGTGCCTGCGCTAAATGATGGAAGTGCAGACATTGATTCAGCACCAAGCTGTCGGTTCAAATACACATATCTTCTGAATGTCAAGACTTCGCGAGGGCGCTTGATAAACCCTACTGCATCGCCGTTTCGACCCCATGAGCAGAGCATGTAGCCTACAAAAAGACCCTATAAGATCTGTCAAAGACACCTGCAGTCTGCAGTAGTGAGGGTGGGTTCTGGTAGGTCTCCGTATGTGCTACCATCAGGCCCCGGGCATCCGAGTCCAGGGCCAACGCTCGACCTTCGTGCCGTCAAAGCACGTCGCGGACAAGCGAGAATAACATGAAGTTCAGAATTTAGTCGATAGCCAATGGCATAGGTAATTGGATGTGCATGGAAAACGACTATGATGGTGGTTGTGTGCAGGACGTCTGAATCGCCTTCAAGTTCAAGTTCAAATTCAATTTACCCGTGGGAAAAGGAACGATCAAACGCGATCACATGGGCGCGTCGAGACGCGTCGCGGGGGGAGTCGCGGGCCGCGGCAGTCGTGTTCCTCAAATACTTTTCATGGGCGCGACAATCACCGGCGCTTACAAAAATAGTGCACTCGCGAGAAACATAAAGTAGGGGCTAGAGCTGTAGAAGTGAGAGAAGACAAACTTTAAGAAGGGACGGTGTGCCCAACGAGATCACACGTAAGTACACTGTTCAGTCTTGGTTCAGTCCAGTAGATACTGGGCTCGTTTTAGTCAAAACATCTTAGATTCATATGGATGGTTCTGCCATACATCGCACAGAACGTGGACACCCCAAGGCGCCGGACGAGAAGACCCGCGCACCGGCGGAGAAGTGCGCGAATTGAATGTTGACCTCTCGGATAGCTGATGCTTACATCATGATAATACATTCTTCAGGGTCCTCCATTGAGTAAACCGACTTCAACTTTACCCGTGCGCGCGCCAGATCCACCGGATGAGTGATCGACTGTACCTTCCAAAGGCCTGCTCGTTTCCCTCATTCCTTATTCAGTATGCCGTGCGTGCTTGGCCCCTGAACAGCACTGGGAAGATACCGTTTGAGTAGAGTTACCATCCTAGTCCGTGGAAGGTGTCAATGTCACACTGACAACGCCACTCATCACATCTATACAGAGTGTTTCATCGCAATGCCCTGAATGGCAGCGTAAAAGCACTATCGGCAATTATAATGCGATCGGGCTTTATTACGTCTGAGTCTGTCGGCAGTAGCATAGAAGAGGTCGGCGAGTATGTACTGCATCATTCGAACCTGTTGAACGAATGCGAGGATACAATGACAGTGGCGGCTTCGAGGACCACTGGTCATGCATCATGGTCGTGTGAAGCAAAGCGGGAGGCGCGGCAAGCGGGCGCAACTTACAGCGCGTCAACGTTCCTGCTTGCGTCTGCTCGCTTTGCCAAAGTCAGCAACATGCAACCTGCTCAGCGCTGGACGTGACCTCGATAAGTGTTTCTTCGCAGACTGCCTTTTGTTTGCTCTTGTGATACTGCATCTCCTGCACTTCCTAAATCGAAGGTGCTTTGCTTGCAATGCGAAACCGTCTCCCTCCTCAATTCGCAACACCACCCACTACTCCCCGATAATCTGTCTGTATTCTCTCTGGAAAGAACGCCGGCGCGCTATCACCGTATCGACATAGTTCGATGCATATTGATTCGATGAGCGCCTGGTACGGCCATCTCAATGGCATCTGTCAGAGGTGTTCTGCCCGAATCCGTCGCGTGCCGAACGCGTGCCGGTGTTCGCCCTTGTTCGCCTTCAAAAGCCCTCGTTCAGCGCTACAAGATATGGATAACATTCTCCTCCTACCCTACCATGTCTACGCCCGAAGTGCTCCGCCTTCCGTCCCTTCCTGCACCTCAGCCTGTCGCGCCTGCAGGAACGAACCTCGTATGCGCGCTGCCGCCGGCTTCTTCAGCGCCCGCCTACACCGTACCCTCACTATCCCTCGACGTCTCGCATATACAAGTGCGCACACGTGCTCTTCAGCTTGCCTATGCTCTTCGTCGCGTCGTCAAACTAGCTCCGGGAGAGGTAGTCGGTGTTTTCAGCTCGAACTCTGTGGACTATTCAAGCGCAGTCCTGGGCTGTTTCGCCGCCCGCACGCCATGCACTCTCGTCAACGTCTTATTCACCCCACGCGAACTGGCCGCACAATTGGCAGACGCCCATGCAAAAGTTCTGATCGCTGGCCCGGAACAGCTTGATGTTGCCCGTGAGGCGCTTGTTTCACTTCCCGGCGTCGAACTCTTTACGCTCTCGCACGCTTCTGGCGCCCTTGATCAGTGCATCTGGGACTTCTGTACGCCAGGAAAGGAGTTATGCGATGAGGCGGTAGAAGATAACGAGACGGCCCTGCTCTGCTACTCCTCCGGCACATCTGGCGCGCCCAAGGGTGTCCGCTCTACGCACGCTAATCTTCGAGCAACACTAGCCCTCACGGTTGCTGCGTCGCCTCAGAGCTTCACAAGGGAGGAGGTCTGGATGAGCGTGCTGCCGATGAGTCATATGTACGGCTTCGTACGTGTAATCTCCGCTTCATTTCGCCTCTTCTTCGCCACGTTCGACCCGCTTTCAATCTTTCAATACATGCACGGAAGGCTGACGAACTGATATGGCTACAGGGCTGGCATATTCTACTCGCAGCCTACCTGAACGTGCACGTCATCATTCTTACTGGTCGATTTGACCCGTTGGCATTCCTTGATGCGCTGGAGACGTACAAAGTCACAGCCGCCCACATCGTGCCGCCTATCGCAGTGAGGTTAACGAAGGTGCGCCCATATTCAGGATACGAAGAACACTGAGCGGACAACTACACATAGGATTCCCTCCCGCGAACGTACGATCTCTCGTCGCTACGCGAATGGCGCTCCGCCGCGGCACCTCTCGGCGACAAGCTCAGCAGCCTACTTGAGCAAAGGTTTGGTGCGCCTTTGCACAGTTTGTATGGTCAGTCCGCTTCACTATCCATAGTTGAACCTTTGCTAAGATTCGTCGCTATAGCAATGACAGAGACGACTGCGATATGCCTTATGAGTCGCCAGGGTGAGCCTGCCCCGCCCGGATCTGCAGGCCTTCTCGCACCAGGAGTCGAAGGCAAGATTGTAGACGGCGAGCTGTGTGGTAGGAGAACCTTTTTGCCGTCGTCATCTTGGTGACTCATGCTGCTTCATAGTACGAGGTTCTAACATCATGTCTGGCTACCTCCGTCGCGCGGACGCTGACGCCGATGCCTTTGACGAGGAAGGCTTTCTGCGAACGGGCGATCTTGTCCGCGTTGAGATGCATCCCCGCCCATGTGTTGAGGGTAGCGAGGAGGAGGCCTGGATCTACGTGCTTGATAGGAAGAAGGAAGTCGTCAAGTGGAATGGCTTCCAGGTGGCACCGGCCGGTAGGTCTTTTCTTGTCGTGATTATGCATGACTGATGACAGGATGACGTTGACGTTTATGTTCAGAACTTGAGGATATCCTCTTGCGGCATCCTGCTGTTGCCGACTGCGCCGTGCTCGGAGTGCCAGATTATGGGGTCCCCGAAGAGGAGCGCGGAAGCGAGCAAGTTTTAGCGTGCGGTATGTCAGGCTCGATCATGCCTCCATACTTCTTGCAGATTAGTTGGGCTAACTGCCTACCTAGTCGTACTCCGCTTCGCAGACGTGAAGCCCGACGTATCGCACTGTCAGACAGAAACCGCTGACAGCTTGCCTCCCACGCTGCACGAGGCCGAAAGCAGCGATACGTTGTCCGAGACTGACTCCAGCTACTCCCTCTCCAGAGGAAGCGACAGTGACACTTCGCTCGAGACGGAGGACCTCGACGCTCCCAAGGAAAAGCCGATGCGCACAGCCGCAGGCGGCGAAGCGTACGCAGTAGCGAATCCGGAAGCGCTGCTCGCCCTCGCAGACCATGAACTGGCACGATTGTGCGACGAGTTGCGTGTGTTCGTGGATACACGCGTGGCGCCTTTCAAGCGGTACGCCCCATGCTCTCTATCTGGTTAGAGGCGACCCAACTAAGTTACATGAACTGCAGGCTTCGCGGCGGTGTTCGCATGGTTGCACGTATTCCGAAGAGCCCCGCCGGAAAGGTACTGCGTCGGGTGCTAAGGGAGGAGGTGGTGAAGGACCTGAAAGCAGAACATGGTGTTGAGGCGTAAGGCGTGCCAGCCATCGTCATCTTGTTTCCGGTGACGGACTACTAGAGAGCCTCCTCTCGGACTTGTACTTATAGTATCGATGCGGCGCCCAGGTATTGTGGTGTTTTTGCTGTGTACGTAGTGTCTGTTAGACGTATCCCTCGTGTCTTTTGCATTGCATCACTGTCACCCTCAGTCTCCCCCTTGAATCTCGTACAGATGGTACATTGGCAGTAGCAGTCTCTGACTATTATACAAACACGGGTATCGCACGGACCATGGATACAACATTTCCTATATTTCTACATTCCCAGTCTTCTTCAGCATTTCTATTCATTTGCCCCGCGCGTGATAAGCTCAGAAATCGTCCTCTTCCTCTCCCCAGTCGACGGCCTCGAGCGCAGCCTCGGTCTCAGCCTTCATCTTGTCGAGCCCAGTAAGATGCTCAAGGAAGTTGGGCTCGTCGAAAGCACGACGGAGCATGCTGAAGCCGTCTCGCTCGTATGCCTCCAGAACCTGGTCGTTTGCATCAGCATATACGATCAATTGAGAAGAAGTGAGCAGTCGTACCGTCTCGCTGCAAGCCGTGCACCTGCTGTACGCGGCACCTACAACTGGCAATGTCCGGAACTGCGCGAGGTACCCACGAAGCTGGTGAGGCACAAGGCCGAGAACACCGTTGTGCTCTTCACCAGGTTCAATCGCGGAGTTAGCGGGTGGCGGAGGGGCATGTTGACCTGTAAGGGACGATTCAGTATACAGGTACGAGATCAAAGGAAGGCGGGTGGGAATGGGACTGCCACCTACCCTGCGGGTGTTGCAGGAGCGATACGAGCAGCTCGACTGCGCTCGCACTGGCTAGTGCAGCGAGTCCTGGACGCGTGACAGTGCACATTTGGTCGAGCGTTCGGTCAGACAGGGACTGTAACAAATCGATAAGTTCTGAGAAGCGAGCAAGCAGGCGAAGGGACGTACATCTGCAGGCGCGACGATGTCGTTGCAATAGTAGCAACCCAGGCGCGTCCCATCTGGCCCCGCGGTACGTGCGCCATGACGCATGACGAGGAAAGTGTCGAAGCCAAGTGCTGCGTTAAGGATGATCTATACATAAGGGAGATCCATCAGTACCGTGCGCACAAAGCAAGGCAACATATACACCCACCTTGCCCTTCGCGGCACCCAGCACGCTCGGCAACCACCGACTCTCGCGACTGTCCATCAACAAGAACACCGCGTCATGTTGCTCTACAAGCTGTTCCAGACGCTCTACGGCAGCCTTGGTAGACTCGACTTCCTATCCATTGCCATGAGAAGTGATTGGGATGGAGACAGAGACGGACGTACTTCAGGCGGGATCGGGTGACCGGGCATCGGGATGGCCAACGAGACGCCGTTTGCGTCCTAGGAATTGCAAGATAAGTACGGGCCTTCGATCAGATGTTATAGGATCAGCTTACTACGCCGGGGTAGATCCTCCTCAATGCATCTGCGGCGCACTCAGCCTTGGGCCGTCCACCATCAAGCGAATCGTTGAACTCGAAGAGCGGCTGACGGACGGGATTGGAGAACGAGACCTTCCCCGAATCAACGAGCGTGATTGTTCGCACACCCCAGCCCTATGAGTGATAGCGTCAGATACTGGCGACGTACGAACGCCCGCAACAGTCGCATACCATGAGTGCTCGGGCGACATAGCATCCGAGGGTCCCAGCGCCGAGAAGGAGGCAACGAGTCTGAGCAATCTTCTCCAAGTTTAGTGCAGGTAGGATGCGCCAGCGCATAAGCTTCAAGTTGAGATCAACCGCCTGGTCGGCGAGTCTATATTGCAAGTTAGGTATGCTAAGGATGCAGGCTCGGCAAGAGAACGTACCGCGTCGGGTCCATCATCGGCGCGAGGTCCGCCATCCGCGCCCCGAGCTTCCCTTGCGCATTCTTCTCCCATCCAACCGCGCTAGGCCGCTGGCCATCTCCTTGGCCACCATTCACGACAGCAGTGATGCTCCGCCACCCTGCGCCTGCACCGTGCGGGATCTCAGTGTCGCGCCAGCAGAGCACGCGAAGTTGATTGGAGGCAGCGGGATGAGCGGCCCGGATGTAAGCGAGCAAGTTGCGCAGCGGCCAGCCCGGAGATTGTGCAGACGGCGAGGGATCCAAGAGCCCAACCGCGCGTTGATGCGCCGGTGTGTCGGCGAAGAAGTCGTCGAACTCCGACAGCGGCGCAATCTCAACGATGTTGCCCGCCGCACGAAGAAGGAAGAAAGGCATGTGGGTAGTCGCGAGCTTGTCGTGGATCATGCACAGTTGCGGCTTACTGAATGCGCTGCCCGCAGACACCCATTCATGATTGTAGGCCGGATCGAGCTCCCAGAGCGGCTGGGCAGCAAAGGCTGGAAACGCGAACCAGTAGTAGTATCTGTACTTCTTCAGATCCGCGTATGTGATGAGCAGGAAACGCGTCAAGATAGAAGGATCGGCAGACGCGAGAGCATCGTTCCAGATGGACTCCGCCACCGTGTTGAAGAGAGCTTTCTTGTCCACAGACTTGAACTCCTCAAGCGTATTATAGTTGTATAGGTGACCCTCAGCCTTCACCGCCCATGGTGTGGAGCTAAATCACACCAAGAAGACCTGTAGTCAGCATCGCGCGTCGTTACTTGGGATAGAATACGCACGGATGTTGCTCGTCAAACGCGTCGCCACCAAGAGCGAAGTTACAGCCAAGTTCGACATCTGCGCCCGTGTTACGGTCACGAACTGTCCTTCCTACGCTATAGGATCCATGAAGAGAAACGCGAGCATCAGAGAGCCGAAGGACGTCGAGCTTCAGCCGCGTAAGCTCGTGCCAGAACGCGGGTTGCACTATGGACGAGAGCGGTGCGAATTGCACAACAGGCATGGTATTCTTTGTGGCGAGACTTCACCCAGCAAGCAGCGTATCAGTGACGTTCAGATCGCCGTCGTGGTGGTGGCTAAGAGTCAAGAAGAAAGGCGAAGAACGCCCTCTGCCCCCGATGGGCGATGTGAACTTAGAGCTGCAGGCGCGCGCGAGGCGATATCTGATCGAGCCCCTAAGCGCAAGCTTGGACAACTACCGCCACAAGCTCCCATACCCCAAGTAACCTCTTTCGCTCATCTTACCTGGTGTACTTGTACTGTATTGAGTATAACCAGTACACTCGGATGAATATACACAATAACTACATCATACACCGAAATGCACGAATGGAACCCATCTCTCAAAGTCACTTTCGCCGACATCAGGGAAACGCCCCCCTCGTCATCCGCACTCAGGGCCCGCTCATGCCCGCTTAAGTCGTCCTTATGGTCATACGACCTCAGGGCCGCTTATAGCTCAGGAGCCCCTCAGGCGCCGCTCAAGAGCCTCTCAGGAGCCTCGCAGAGCTGCTCAGAGCCCGCTCACGGTGGCTTAGCACTCTCGATGTCCTCATTATATTATTCATTTATTTATAATAAACCCATTATCTGAAGCACTTCTGCAAAAAAATGAGCACAAAGTCGATTGGCCGACTATTCTTGGCAAACTCCGACAATCGCAGTTGAGCTCACTGGATACGCGAGCACCACGAA
>KV424666.1:0-70782 GCA_001632445.1 Peniophora sp. CONT | reverse complement strand
TTTAAGCTGCATTTTAGCAAGGGTCTTATCGAATTGATGTAGGTACTTTAAGCCGAAAATCCTTCTCCTTTCGTCCGCGATGATACGGGCCCACGCCTCCTGTGAGTAATAGTTGGCACGCGACTTGGGCTGCGGAGACGGGCAGAATGTTCAGAGCGGAGCTCTGGTGACCACCCCTGATAAGCGCTGAGTTCGCCCACGCCACAAGGCCTTGTGACGCGTGATGCGGTCAAACGATCGAAATGGTACAGTATCCAGGATCGAGGAAAGGTCCCATGGCGGGGAAGACATCGACACTAGCTGATTGTAGGTATGCTCTATGTCATTGTAGTCCAGACACGCTGTCGAGTCGTTATTCGAGTAGAGACCGCTGCGATGAATGACATGCATATGAAGCTTGCGCCGTCCTTCATTGACATAGTGCTGTGTCTTTGCAATCATCCAGTAATCCAAGAAATTGTGATTCCATACACCACTTTCGTTACGACCTAAATCCCAAGCGTTTTGGATGGCATTCTGAACTTCTTCCAGGTGCCGACACTCGTCTTCGGGATCGCGAAACTCGACTCTGAAAGTCAGAATCCACTCCTTCCAATCCTCGAAAAGAGCCTTGCGATCACCTAGCTGCCCGTCGAGCTCGATGACCTTAGAGAAGGAGGATCGGGCCTTCTCGAATTCACCGACTCCATACAAACATGCTCTGCCAAGCTGTCGATGAAGCTGTAACTGTATCTGATGATCCAGTTCGCGGGCGGTGCCTATCGCTTGAGACAGCAGCTCGATGTTGTCTGGCGCTATAACCGGGCATGAGATCACCATCTGAACGCAACGCTCGCGACACCCTGGACGTTTCCAGCCGACCGTCATAATGGCACGATAGTGCAGGAGCCAGTCATATTGATTTGCCATTGCAATGTCGGTGAACTTGAGAAAGAGTTCGTCCGAGACGTGATGCTGCAGCATGTGGTGGCGAATAGGTGAGAGGACACGAATTATCTGAATTTGCGTATCCCACGAGACAGATTCGGTGTAAACCAATGATAATTTCTTCAGGAGCGTAAGACAACTTGCGACGGACTCTCGACGATCTTTCAAACCATCTAATGATCCGATCCTGTCGTCCCAAACTCCGTATGGGAGGCACATACAGATGATACCGAGCAAGGCTGCAGCCTCTGCGCGATCGCGAAGGGAAAGCTCGATAGATGCGCCAACGCTGTAGAGACGATCGTTCCGATCGCCATCGTGGATCATATCGGTACGCTCGGCCTCCCAACGATTCCAGACTAGTCTTGGGCTTTGTTCTATGGAGGCAAGTCGTGCGAGAAGGGTGACCGCCAACGGCATGCGGTCCACCGCTCTGACAAGCCTCATGGTGTACTCGTCGTGAAGGTCACAAATATCATCCCAAGTAGCGAGTGCGGCTTTCCGAGAGAATGGTTCAATGTGAGTGAGGCGAGGAGACGTCCATTTTAGAGTAGGAATGCTCTTATCGCGGCTCGTGATAAGCAGAGCGACAGATGGCAGCGCGGTGATGTCGTTCAGTAGATCCTCCACAGCCCGCTTATCAGCATCTAAAGGTGTTTCCAAGTTATCGAAACAGACAATTCCAGAGACTTCAGTCAAGCTGAGGAGCACGCGATCGCGTGCAGATTCGGCAGAGCAACTTTCCTCGAGAACGACATGAAGAGCGTCAGCAAGAGCGCGCACAGCAGCGTCGGCGGTAGTTGTGGCTTCACAAGACATGAAACAACGATGATTGCCGTATAACTTCTTCACCCTGACGTCGTGCAGGACAGCGAGAGCGATCGATGTCTTCCCGATGCCTCCCGGACCCAGAATGGCCACGCGAGCAGGCGCCTTGGTTACAATCAGGTCGACGGCAGCCTTTACCTCAGACTTGCGACCGTGAAAGATGGCGGTAGCGGAACGTAGTCGCCACTTAGTGCTGCGACACCCGTTAACACAAAACCATGACGGATGATAGAACACGTACTGTGCAGTAGGTACGACTATCTGCGAAACAGTCGCGGGCTGTGAGCGCTCATGTATCTCGCGTACAAGAATATAGGTGTCTAGAGCCACGGCCATCTAGACGTCATCGCATCAATTCGTATCCTTTACCTGAACAACAATCACTGGCACGCACCGAAAACTTCTCCTTTGCAGTTTTCATATTGCCTTGACACTTGCTCACACATGACCGGATGTCGTTCTTCTTCAAGTAGAGCCTAGCACGATCTCGTAGGCGTTGCGAGTCCACCTTGAGGGCTTGAAGAGTTTCAAGGCATTCGAGTATAGCCCTGCAACATATCAGTCAACATCAGGTCGCAATGCTAAACGAGCAGACGCACCTTGCCAGCTCAGCAAACTCTAACCGCAGATCATTCTCTCCGCCACCCTCCAAATGGGTCCACTTCGTCTTGAACCTCCGTATGAGCTCTTCAAATTCCTTCGCGTCTTTCAAAGCCGCTCGACACGACTCTCTGCACGCGTCGATCTCCTGCCACCGGAGTCAGTTGCAATCCTCGACTCTGTCAATGACATTTGGATGAGAACGCACGTCAAGGGCCTTCATAAACGCCGTAAGCGCTTTGGAGACTGTGCCCAAGTAGGGCACGCCCTCAGTCATCTCTGCCACCACGCCCAAGATCTCGATCGCCGTTCTTGCAGCGGTTTTGGCATTCTCGAAGAGCTTTTTGGCTTCGGCTGAATGAGAGTATGCTTAGAAGTGTAAGCGTCGGTGAGTAGAGTCACGTACGTGGGCGGTGTTCGTCGGTGGGCGATGAAACTGACGACTGCGGTGCATCGAGCGGGCCTGAGTTGTCTACAGCCTGAGCAGAAGCAGACATGGTCAGCCAGAAGTTCCGTTCGATGAGTGGCTGGAGGTCTAAGAAACTCGAGTCTGGGAGAAGGTACACGAGGTTCGCCGGGGTGGTGTTGGTAAGAGGCAAGTGCGTTCGTTGCGCGTCTACTCTCAAAGAGAAGCGTCCATGCCACGCGGAATGACATCAAACACGAGTCGTGTCGCCGTACCAACAGACAGAAAGGGGCAGAGAAAGGTTCAGGTCAAGCAATTGAGTAGACAAGCTCGAGGCCGAAGTGCCACTCGTCGAAGCCTCAAAGGGCGATATGCAGTGATCTCGCAGTCAGCACAGCACAAGCGCCCTGAACTCCATGGCATATGCTTACCAGAACGAGAAAGCGCTAAGACACGAAACGTGTTCTGAGCGCAGGATGCTGTATTCTGGCAGATACTATGCGCCTTCTGGACGGCCGCAACTGGTATCAAGGGGTCCTGAAATATAATGAAGCAATTTTGATAGTCGTAAGGGGGTTTTGCGATGTGCAAAATCAACCCGAGCCATGTAACATCCTTATGAAAGCTTGAAGAGCTGTGTAGGGAAGGTCTATTTAGGAGAGCGGGGCAGTGGGGCGTGATGATGGTGGGAGCTCGTAAGTAGCAAAAGGCTTGAGGCGCGGTTGTACATACATACGTTTGCGCACGGCCTATTCTTGACCACCATCACCATCACCGCTTCTGACGATGTTGCTGCTCTGCTGGGTGGGAAGAGACAAAACGCGCATGCGTTACCGTAGTCCACCCTCGTCGACGCATCGCGACGCGCTTGACCTCGATTGCCATCATCCTCGGCTGCTCGCCATGTCCTCGACTGCCATAACTCACTCCATCGTTCACGGCTGAGATACTACTTAGGACCCACCCGTGCGTCACTACATCATGCATGGGTACTTACGCTAACCCTTCCTCCCAGGCAACGAGATCTTCCAAAACTGCTACCACTCCTCGCGTAACGCGACCCAACAAAGCGCGCAACTTTCAACGTCGGTCTTGCTAGCCATGGCCCGATATCTGCTCGCACCTTGGAATGGCATTCGTACGTTCACGTGTCTGTACACCTATTCTGCGCGCTAAAACACCTTGAAAGCATGCCCGCCCTTCCCTACCACCGCACCCCGCACTCGTGGCTCAAGATATGCCCGAGGATGTTGTCGACCAGATCCCGGAGTTCGCCCGTGAATGCCGGGCGAGCCTTGTTGCCCTCGTGACTTGCGCGGTATCCTGCAGATTCGCAGTAGCAAGATCCTACGTATCTTGGAGAGCAATGGTGCGTACTATTTTTTTGATTGCTGAGACATGTTGACTCACTGGCGTTGGTAAGGTCTCGCGTCCTCGATCCCCGAGGACCTCTTGCACCTCGTCAAGAAGGCCGTCGCCGTCCGCAAGCACCTCGAGACTAACCGCAAGGACAAGGACTCCAAGTTCCGCCTAATACTCATTGAGTCGCGTATCTACCGCCTTGCCCGCTACTACAGAACCAAGCAGCAGATTCCACCGTCGTTCAACGTTCAAGTACGACTCGCTTCCACGCTTATCGCTCAAGCGCCTTCGCGCGCTTCGGGTCAGGGTTGGGCGCTTGTCAGGGCGCTTTGATGTATGCTGTATCGGTTTCTCATTGTTCTACCTGTTATGTTCTATGCAAATAGGCCCATGCATGACATGCTATGCGACCACGTGAACATTCGGCTAGAGTTCTCTCTGTGTTTGGTGTAATATTCAATCCAAAAACCTCCTTCAACTTGACCTCCCCTATCTCACCGTCCCATGCAGGACCATACCTGAATCAAGGAGCGGTCTACTGTGGATATATATATTATGGTCGCTCTCCGTACCAATTACGCATCTAAAGTCGACAGCAAGTAGATGAAGTGTGTTGCAGAAAGGGCTAATACTTATGTCATCCAGTGGTTCTGATCTGCTTGCTTATATGGTGGGTATATTACTGTATACGGTGCCGCGCCATGCTTTGTGTACTCTCTCAGTGCCGCGAGTTTTCGTTATCTCGATACGTTGTCAATATGCCGAGGTCTTAGACAAGTTACATACATACAAATGAGAGCAGTGAGCGCACTGGAGTGCTCTGTCTTCTGCGTTCCCATATAGGTTTGTTACCCCATTCTCATATGAATACGGGCGTGGTGTACAGGTCGATACATGGTGCTGCAGTACTATGCATGGATGATATGAGATACATCGTACGTTTGAGTGTTTGTTTTTTGAACGCATAATCGGTCACGCCGAAGGCGCCTACCTCAGTCTTTATGGGTCCATGTACTGCCCGCTTCGCGGGGGAACAGCCTTTACAAGATCTTGTACATACTATGGTGCCGAAAAATGAATCCCAAATCCTTCGATGTCCTTTCCAGGGTGCCTGTGAGGGCCGTGAGTCGTGTCGTGGCGTGGCTGCTGTTCTTGTGGTGGGTAAGTCGTGTGCGCCGCTTCGCGGCCGTCCTGTGAGTGCATTCCAATCGTATCCGTTTAGCGCCGTGCTCCTGTGCAACAGATCTCTGCTCGTCCTCTATTCCCTCCATCGCCAGATCCCTCCACTTCTCCGCTTTCAGCATCCCATCCACGCTCCCGTCTCCCGCAACCTCGCACCATATCTCCTCCAACCACCGTTCCGCCTCTCTGCGGCCCTCCTCGTCCCCATCCTCTCCATCCTCCTCTCCCTCATCCATCTCGTCTACCGCTCGTCGAGCTTCCTCCCATTCTTCCTCCCGTGCCTCTCCCAACCTCTGCTCCGGTCGAGGGCGGTCCTCATCCCGCGCGTCCTGCGCACCCCACTTCCACCGGTCCGTCACCCGCACAAACTCCAGTACCGCCTTGATCCCCTTCTCCTCTGCCAGTAAATTTGAGTGCATATGTAGCTCATGACTCAGAGTTGATGGAGCCTTCGAAGGAGACAGAGGAACCCTCGGAGGAGGTGGACTCTTCGCTCGCGCTGTGCGACGTCTCGATCGTCCCGAGGATCAATGAAAGGTCCCATGGCGGAGAAGACGTTGACAACAATTGCTGATAGGCATCATAACATTCTTCCTCAGGTAAAGAGACGGTTGATTCGTTCCCCGAGTAGATACCGCTGCGATGGACGACGGGCAAATGACGCTTGCGCAGTCCTTCATTGACAAAGTGCTGGCTCCGTGCGAGTTCCGAGTAACCGTCGAAGTCATGATTCCATCCCCCACTTTCGTCGCGACCCAGCTCCCAAGTCTTTTGAATTGTGTCCTGTGCCTCGTCCAGGTGCTGACACTCGTCTTCGCGACCGTCAAACTCGTATGCGAAAGTTGCAACCCACTCCTTCCAAGCGTGGAATAACGAGAAGCGGTCTCCCAGCTGCTCATTGAGCTCGGCGAACTTGCAATAAGATGTCCGAGCATCCTCGTACTTTTTGGCATGCACCAAGGCGTCGGAAAGCCAGAATTGTAGATTAGCCCTTGGCTCAATTTGTAGTTCAAGTTCGCGAGCCGTCTCAGCAGCTTGGGACAGAATATCAGCATCGTCGGTGAGTTCAGCGTTTGAGATCAGCATTTGAAAACAACGCTCGCGGCACGCTGGACGGTTCCAACCGAATCTCAAAATAACATCAAAGTAGAAGTTCCATCCAGGAAACGAAAGTTCGATGTTGGTGAGCTGAAGGAAGAGCTCATCCGAGACGTGATGTTGCTGCATGTGGTGACGGATGGGTGAGAGGATATGAATGATATAACTTCTCGGAGTAGTTTCGGTATAAATCAACGACAAGCGCTTCAAGAGCGAGAGAGAGGTCGCGACAGACTCTCGACGATCTTTCAAACACTCGCCCAGTGATGAGATGAAGTCGTCGCCGAGGAATGCGTCGTGGAAGATGCTCATGATACCGAGCAAGCCGGCAGCCTCCCCGCGGCCACGAAGGGAAAGCTCGATAGATGCGCTGACACTGTACAGGCGATCGTCCCGATCTGCATCGCTAATCATATCCGTGTGCTCGGCTTCCCAACGATCCCAGACGAGCTTCGTACTTTTTTCAATGGATGCTAGCCGCGCGAGAAGGGTGACCGCCAAGGGCACGCAGTCCACCGCTTCGATAAGCTTCTCGGTGTAGTCGTCATGGACATCGCATATGTCGTCCCAGGTAGCGAGTGCAGCTTCCTGGGAGAATGGTTGGATATGCTCGAGACGAGGAGACGTCCACTTAAGAGTGGGAATGCTCGTATCGCGGCTCGTAATAAGCAAAGCGATAGACGGCAGCGCAGCGATGTCGTTCAAGAGCTGCTCCACAGCGCGCTTATCAGCGTCCAAAGCTATTTCCAAGTTATCGACACAGATGATGCCAGAGGCAGCCTCCAAGTACAGAAAAACACGCTCACGGGCAGATTCAGCGGAGCAATTTTCCTCCAGAACAACACGTAGGGCAGTCGCGAGGGCACGCACTACGGCATCGGCTGTGGTAGTCGCTTCGCACGACATGAAGCAGCGCCGGTCACCATAGCGTCCTTTGACCTTTGGGTCGTGCAGCACAGCAAGAGCAATAGATGTTTTGCCAATGCCTCCGGGTCCCAGAATAGCCACGCGCGCAGGCGCTTGACCCACGATCAGGTCGGCAGCAGCTTCCACTTCAGAATCGCGGCCGTGAAAAATAGAGTTAGCGGCACGCAGGCGCCAGGCTGGCCTACGTCGCAGGGTTAATATAGCCAGAATATCACGATGTTGGGACGTACCGAGCAGCAGACATCGTCACAAGCACTGTGTTGGGCGGTTGTAGATGCTGATGAATCTGACGAACAAGGTGGTTGGTGTCGAAAGCCACAGAAAGCTGATCAAGGAAGAGCCAGATGAGTTGTAGTATGAACAGTCATAGAAGAATAGTATACGTACGCTTAGCTGATCCTTAGCGTATTTCATCTTTTCTCTGCACGTTTTGACAGACTGCTTCAACTCGTCGCGCTTGAAGAAATGTCTGATGCGATCGCGCTTGCGCCGCGAGTCGACATTGACGGCTTCAAGAGCTTCAAGGCACTCCAGTATAACCCTGAAGGTCCCGTTAGTACAGTCCCCAGTCGCAACAGTGGCAACGTACACTCCTAGCTTGGTAAGCGCCTCTCGAAGCGACTCCTTCTTGTCCGTATCGAGTTGTACCCAGTTCGCCTTAGACTGCTCAACGATGGAATGGATCTCTTCGGCGTCTCTCTTGGCCAACCGGCAATCGTCCTTGTATTCGTCTACCTCCTACCAGCAGGCGTTAGTCTAGTTGCACAGCGCACGTAAGAGGGAGTAAACACTCACGTCTAGCACCTCCTTGAAGGTTGTCAACGCCTTTGAAACGGCTCCTAGATATGGCACGGCCTCGGTCATCTCGGCGGCGAAGCTCAAGCCATCGATGGCCGCTTGAGCGGTAGCCTTGGCATTGTCGATAGTCTTCTTGCTGATACCTATGGCAATCATTGGCGTCCTGTGAGAAAAAGGAGATTAGAGCGACTGACGTAGACGGCTCTGATTCGGCGTCGCATTCCCTGCCCGATCCGCAGTCCCGTCGTCTGAGCCTCGAGCTGGAGTAGCCATCTAGTGTCGTCGAGAGTTGTGCAAGAAGATGGGGTAGATGGTCGTCCAGGTCAAAGGGCGATAAGGAAGCGCCGGCCAACTGCCTTCCTTGGAACGCAGCCAAATACAGTGTCAAGCAGTCCAGGAAAGGTAAGTAGACGCTCGTTAGAAGTTACAGACTGATTCGACTCTCTGAGTGGATTTATATCTTTCCTAGAAGTGACTCGATTGCATCGTGCTCCTACGGCGCGTACTGACGCGTTATACCTCGCAGCCTCCAGGACGCGATGGAGGTACTTATGTTACTTGTCCTTATTCGCGACTGCATCCAGTGCTCTGAGACCGCGACGGACCCGGTGAAGTTCTCGCAGTGATTTGCTGTACGCAGGAAGGAAGTTATCATGATGTTATTACATGCTGGTGGTTGAGATGATGCTCGTGGTAGGAGATGAAAGCGGGCCGTGCTCGCAGTGATCAACTGGACGCGTCGCTCCCGGAGTCCCGCGCTTGACCTCGACCGCCATCATCCTCGACTTGTCCTCCCTCCAACGCTCGTGATGACCTCGACCACTATTCTCTCTGTTGATAGCAGTCGCTGGGATGGTATTCAAACCTCGCCAGTGCGTCATTACTCAGTGTATGGGTACCTAGTACGCTGACCATTCCTCGCAGGCAGCGACATCTCCCAAACCTGCTACCACTCCCGCTTAACTTGACCCAACAAAGCGCACAAATTTCATCGCTGGCCTGGCTAGCCAATCTGCGCGTACCTGGAAATTGGTATTTACGTCCACACGTCTGCGCACCTGTTCTACCCGCTGAAACACGTTGAAGGCATGTCCCGCCCTTCCCTACCACCGCACCCTACCCTCGTGGCTCAAGACGTCGTCGACCAGTTCGCGGAGCTCGACCGTGCACGCCGGACGTCCTCGCAGGTCGCCGCCACCCTCATGACTCCCGCGGGACTCATCAGATCCGCTTCGTCACCGGTAATTACCAGATTCTGCGTGTCTTGAAGAGCAACGGTGCGTTTCCATCCATATTTATTGTATGCGCTGAAGCTCAAGATGATTGCAAGGCTTCGATCCTAGAAGAACCTATGGAACCTCGTTAAGAAAGCCATCTTCATCCGCAAGCATCTCGACACCGTGCTCAAGGACAAAGATTGCAAGGTCCGCCTTGTTCTTGTTAACGAGCGCGTTCACCGTCCCCTTCGCTACTTCAACGCCAAGCAGCCGATCTCGCCCTCGTTCGAACCAAGTACGACGTGGCGACTGCCTCGACGCTTATCGCTTAAGCGCCTTTGCGCGCTTTGGGTTGTTTGGGCACGGGCGCTCATGTAAGTATCTCCTCAAACATCCGGTGCCCGGTGGAGCCTCGTTTCAACGTGTGCGCTATGAAGAGATCGACATTCAAAATTGTTATGGGTAGTAAGTTGCGCGTGGGCGGCCAGAGGTTACAAAATGCGGTGATATTGAGGGGGTGAGGCAAGAGTCGCAGGACACATCCACGAGCGGCGCAATGCGTTTGACCTCAACCACCATCATTCTCGGCCGCTCGCAATGTCCTCGACTACTACGTCTTCTTTCCATCGGCTTCGGTTGCTTACATTTCACTAGGAGCCTACCGGTGCGTCCACTGTGCTGTTTGTGGGTATATACGCTGACCCCACCTCGCAGGCATCAACATCTTTTGATCCACGCTGTATCGATACATCTCTGTTTCATCTTCGCAAAACAAGGCCACACTTGCTTATGCATTCTAAGTTACGCGAATCTTTGCCCATAGGGCTTGCCCGCTGCGACCCTAAGGTGTGCTTTGTACGAAAGTGTCCAATGAAGTATTGTTCTCATACGTTGGCGTCCACAGACACCTCGAAGACGGATCCTTGGGACGAGGTAGACTCTACGGACGATTGCGGCGGCGTTTCAATAGTGTTGATAATCGAAGAAAACTCCCATGGCGGGGGAGAAATCTTGACGAGGCAATTGAAGGAGTTCTTAAAGTCAGAAAAGCCCAGTTCGACCGTCGAATCGTTATCGGAGTAGAAACCGCTCCGATGAACGACGGGCATATGAAGTTTGCGCCGCCCTTCGTTGATAAAGTGCTGTATCTCAGTAAGAGCATCGTATCCCCAGAAGTACAGAGGCGGGTTCCATGCTCCGTCTACGTTGCGACCTAGATTCCAAGTCATTTGAATGACACTCTGCATCTCGTCCAGGTGCTGACACTCGTCCTCGCGACCGTCGAACTCGTGTCTGTAAGTCCTCATCCACTCTAGCCAATCATCAAACAAAGCATGGCGATCTCCCAGCTGCTCGTCGAGCTTGATGGCCTTGGACACGGAGGACCGAGCATTCTCGTATTCATTGAGGTTCCTCAATACCTGGCCGAGTTTCCGGTGAAGCCCAGACATCATCTGCGGTTCAAGTTCGCGAGTTTCAAGCGCTTGGGACAGGATCTCGATGTCATTCGTTAGACGGGGATCTGAGATGACCACGTCGAGGCAACGTTCGCGACATGGCCCTGGGCGGTTGAAGCCAAACCTCAAGATCACGATCCACTCATGCTCTATCCATTTTTTGAAGCCTCCTGTATACACCATGACGTCAATCAACATAAGGAAGGTTTTGTCTGAGACGTGATGTTTCCGAATGTAGTGGCGGACAGGCGAAAGCACATTAGTCATAGGGGTTTCCTTATAACTTTCAGGTTCGGTGTATACCAAGGAAAGCTGCTTTAGAAGCGTAACAGCGCGCCTGAATGATAGTTGATCCTTTAAGGCATCGTGAAGTGCCGAGATATCATGATCCCAGAGTCCACTCGGGAAAATACAGATGATCCCGATGACAGCGTGCGCCTCTTCACGCTGATTGAGTGAACGGAGGGAGAGATCTATTGATGCGCCGACACTTAGGAGACGATGATCGTCACGGCCCGCGCGAACAAGATCCGTGTATTCAGTCTCCCAGCGAGCCCAGATGCCCTTCGTGCTTCCTTCAACGGAAGCTAGACGCGCAAGTAATGTGACTGCTAAAGGCATGCAATCCACGGCGTCGAGCAGTTTAATAGCATACTCGTCGTGTCCGTGACATATATCGTCCCAAGTGAGAAGCGCAGCTTCTTGCGAAAATGGTTCAATGTGCGCGAGGGGCGGGGACGTCCACCCGATGGCGGGTATGCCCGTGTCACGACTTGTGATCAATAAAGTAATAGAAGGTAGTGCAGCAATTTCATTCAATAGCTCCTCCACAGCGTGTCTGTCAGAATCCAGAGGTGTTTCGAAGTTGTCAAGACATATAATTCCGGAGATGGCCTTCAAGTGAGAGATGAGATGATGACGAGAAGTCTCAGATGATATGTCGCTGATCATGACAAGGCCTAGGGCGTCTGCAAGGGCGCGAACGACGGCATCGGCGGTGGTGGTCGCCTCGCATGACAGGAAGCAGCGCCAGTCTTCGTAAAGTCTCTCGATATCTTCATGGTGTAGCACAGCAAGAGCGATAGACGTTTTCCCGATGCCTCCAGGACCAAGAATAGCCACGCGCGCAGGCGCCTTGTTCTGGATCATATCGACAGCAGTCTCGATCTCAACCTCGCGACCGTAAATAATAGGATTGGCGGCACGCAGACGCCATACCGAAGGTCTGAAGAAGCGCGGGATTAACTCACAGTAATATACGTGATAGACAACTCACTCAGCAGCCACAGTAGGTTCTGGCGACACAGTCGCAAGTTGGGTGCGTTGATGCAACTCACGGACCATGTTGTTAGTGTCAAAGGCTACTTTCATCTAGCGCACGGAATGAGGAACTAAGAGAAGTCGTCGGGAAGATAGTACGCACGTTGAACTTATCCTTCGCAATCCTGATCTTATCGCGGCACTCCTTCACCACATGTTGTACATCGCCGCGCTTGAGTAGCAGTTTCAGTCGGTCGCGCCGGCGCTTAGAGTCAACCCTGATGGTTTGGAGGGTGTCGAGGCACTTCAACAAGGCGCTGAGATATCTTGTCAGCGCGTGAGCGTGTCGAAAGATAGACATACACACCTTCCGAGCTCAATGAACGCATTCCGAAGCTCGATCTCCCTTCCAACGTTCGACCGGATCACCTTCGCCTCGAACTCCTGCATCAAGCCCATGAACTCAGCTGCCTCGCTTGTCGCCGCTCTGCAGTCCCTCTTGCAGACGTCAACTTCCTACGAGCCATATTGAGTCAGACGATCCGCGTACAATGGGCTAGTAAGCACCTCTAGAACCTCGTTAAACGCCGTTAACGCCTTGGAGACCGCTCCCAGATACGGCACATTCTCGGCCATCTCGGCCACTACGTTCAACACTTCGAGGGCATCCGACACAGCGGACTGTGCATTCTCGATGGTCTTCTCACTGATACCTGCGCACAGCAGTGAGCCACGACCGAGATGGGCGCGATTGAGCACTTACGTGCGGGAGTCTGAGGCGAGTCTTCTGTGGATCCGTTGCCTGCGCTGGAAACTGAGGTAGACATATTAGTTCGTGTAAGTCAGCCGTAGACAAGGAGGAGATGGTGGTACAGGTCAAACGGATAATCAAGCGCCCGTGAACCGCCTCGACTCGGACACGCGTGGGTATGCGGCTATATCTGGCATCGTGAGGACCACGTATGTGAAGTAGACTCCAGGGTTGAACTTGTGCCAAGACTCGAGCAAAAATGATCGTTCTGAACGTACAGCTTAGGCTGCAGATATCCACTAATATCCATGCTTGTAGAGATGGCAGGCTATTGAGACGTTCTTCGTGGTCCGAAGATCATGAATGGTGTGCCCGAGACGCAAATCGGTGGCGTGAGTTGCGGTACCTCCAAAGCCACACGACGCGCATGTAGAATTATGCATAGTAGATCCTTGCTGGTAGTACTGTAGCGCAAGTTGGGCCAACACTGTTGAGACTGCCCGGGTTCTCATGGGCGCAAGACATAAACCGCACATATTGCTGTCGCGTCGGGAACACCAGAACTTCTGGGAACTCCGCATTGAACCACGACGCGGTGCGGCGACGCGGTGCGGAATGAGGCGTTTCAGTGCGGTCTTGGTGATGGGAGGATCGTAAGATTAAATCTGCGAGACGTGAGGCGGCGGGGGCGTAGGAAGTACTGTAGCTGGGACAAAGTACCCAAGAGGCGTATAGCGTTGCAGGAAGGTGGTGATGCATGCGTAGGGAGAGGTCCAAGCGAGGGAGAAGGGCGGGGGAGTACGTGACGGGGAGGAGAGGCGGGAGGCGGGAGTTTTGATCCGCGATCAATCCCGCCCCGCGGCGCCGCGGCGCCGCGGCGGTCAATCTGCCTTTCGGCGCGTCTCCTCACCTGTGGCCAGGCCGTCGCCTCCAGCGCGTGAGTAGGCTGGGGCGCTGGGTCCCGCGCATTCGAGCGCATGCATGGCGGGGAGGCTCAGCGCTCAACGGCGGGAGGGCTCCGGGGGACAGGCGACGCCGCGGACTCGGCGTTAGCTAGCCGTGCCGAAACCGCATCGTCCAAGGACCGCCAAGCTCAAAAAACCGCGCCGCGTCGACGACGCGGTGCGGAGTTCCCAGAGTTCTAGGTTCTTTGGTCGCGTCAGGCCGCGTCGCGCGGCGGACGCTTGAACTCAACCGTGCATGATCACCGGAACCTGAATGAGCTCTCCACGTTCTCCGTCGACTGGCTTGCGCACAACCACCTCTGCTACCTCTCAGAGCGTACTGGAGAAGGCAGAGAGGTCGGTGACTGGGAATCAGGAGGCTATACGGTGGTACATGACACGGTACGGGCGCGTCTGCTGCGACGCGGTGCTTGACTTCGGCCATCATCTTCGGCCGCTCGCGATGTTCTCGGTTCCTACTCTCTTCATTGTTTTCAGCTGCAATGCTACTGGGAGCTAACTGGTGCGTCACTACATTACGCATGGGTATCTCCCCCAACCCTCACACGCAGGCAACGAAACTTCATCAATCTGCTACCACACCCGCGCGTAAGGCCATCCAACAAAGCGCGCAACTATTACCGCCGGCCTCGCTAGACACGCTGATGCGATATACGCCTATATACGCGCGCACCTGGGAAATGTATCTGTACGTTTACACGTCTGTACACCTCTTCTGCGCGCTGAAACACCTTGACAGCATGCCCGCCCTTCCCTACCGCACCGCCCGTGGTTTAAGACAATCCCGGAGGACGTCGTCAACCAGATCACCAAGCTTGCGCGTAGATGCTCGACGACCTCGCAGGACCCCGTTACCATCGTAACTCGCGCGATGTTCTTCAATTTTGCTTCGTCGCCGGTTACAACGTATCTCGAAGAGCATCGGTGAGCTTGTTTGCATATATCTCTTGTACGAGTGACTTATACTCTGCCGCAAGGTTTGCGCCTTCAATCTTGGAGGACTTTTGGTACCCCTTCAAGTAGAACGTCGCCGTTCGCAAGCCCCGGGACTCCAAGCTCCAAGTCTTATCTCATCCTCACCGAGTCCCGCATTCACCGCCTCGCTCGCCACTACAACACCAAGCACCAGATCTTGCCCTCGTTCAAGTACGGCTCAGCGACGGCCTCGACAATTACTGCTCAAGCGCCCCCGCGCGTTTGTTCGGGCGTCTGATGTATGCTGTATCGATGTCTCGTTATTTTACCTATGCAAATAAGCCCATGCATGACATATTCTCCAATTGCGTGAATATTCGGCTTGGTTTCTCCTATTTGGCAGGGTCTGTATCGTTGCGTATCACTAGTAAGGGTGCACTGGAATGTCTACCAGAGCGGAACGTGGCGGAAACCGTACATCCTCTCATTGGGTTTCACGCCAATGTCACGCTTTAGCACCTTCGTTTGAACTCACTGCTACGAAAGTCGAGGGACTCAGTGCTGAACAGTAATGGGGGAGGGGATCATCATGCTGGATCCCTCGGAGGAGGAGGAAGTGGACTCTCCGGAACCCGAGCGGCGAGACGCCCTGAGAATAACGAGGATCAAGGGGAGGTCCCATGGCGGTGGAGATATTTCCGCCAGATGTTCATAGGGGATCTGTACGTCTTCATATGACAGGTTGACCGTCGAGTCTTTATCTGAGTAAAGACCACTGCGATAAATAACGGGCATATGCAGCTTGCGCCGTCCTTCATTAATAAAGTGTTGTGCCGATGCAGGATGCCAGTAAGCGTCATAGTCCTGATCCCATGCCCCGCTTTCGTCGCGACCTAGTTCCCATAACTTTTGAATGGCATTTTGCACGTCGTCCAGATGCTGACATTCGTCTTCGCGATCGCCAAACTCGCGTTTAAAAGTTATAATCCACTCCGTCCAATCTCTGAACAGATCCCGGCGGTCTCCCAGCTGCTCGTCGATTTCGATGGCTCTAGAGCAGGAGGACCGAGCTTTCTCGTATTCAGTGATCCCGTTTAATGCACGACCAAGCTGTCGGTGAAGCCTTGACAGTATCTGTGGTTCAAGTTCAAGTTCGCGGGCGCTCTCTACCACTTGAGACAGCACCTCGATGTTGTACACCCTCTCCGTGAATGAGATCAGCATTTGAAGGCAGCGTTCGCGACACCCTGGGCGATCCCATCCAAACGTTAAAATGGCATTATAGTGCCAGTCATCAGGACGCGACTGCATTACGATGTCGGTGAACTTAAGTAAGAGTTCGTCTGAGACTCGATGCTGCTGAATGTGATGGCGAATCGGCGAGAGGACGTGGATCAAGTTCTCTTCAGGAAGCGACTCAAAGGTTTCGATATAAATCAAGGATGACTGCTTCAGAAGTGTGACAACATATTGCACCGATGAATGGATGTCCAAGATGTTATCCAATCCCGAGAGTTGAGATTGCCATATTCCGCCAGGGAAGATGCAGATGATACCGAGGACGTCAATGGCTTCTTGAGATTTCAAGGCCCGAAGAGATAGCTCGATGGATGCCCCAATATTGTTCAGTCGGTGACCTCCACCATGAGAGCGTATGATCTCAGTATGCTCTACTTCCCAGCGCTGCCAGATAGCTTTCCCTGACTCGGTCCTAGCGAGACGGGCCAGGAGAGTGACCGCAAGAGGCACGCAGTCTACGGCCTCAACAAGCTTGGCTGCATACTCATCATGTTCAGTACAGATAGTGTCCCAGGTTTGAAGCGCAGCCTCGAATGAAAATGGTGTTATGGGCGCTAGAGGTGGCGATGACCATCCGATGAGCGGCGTATCCGTTACGCGACTCGTTACCAGAAACGCGATGGAAGTGAGGGAGGCCATTTCGATGAGCAGGCTTTCGACAGCAGCGGTGTCCGCATCCCAAGGTGTTTCCAGATTGTCTAGACAGATGATGCCGGTCACAGACTTCAAGGAAGACAGAAGACGATGTTGGGCGGACTCGGCCGAGACACCAACGATCTCTATGTTCAGAGCTTCGGCAAGTGCACGCACAACGCCATCGCAAGTGGTCAATGCCTCGCAGGATATGAAGCAACGATGATCTCCATAGAGTGCTTCTACTTCGGGATGGTGAAGTACAGACAAAGCGATCGACGTCTTCCCAATGCCGCCAGAACCCAGAATGGCCACGCGGGCAGGAGCTTGGTGCACAACCAGGTTGAAGGCGTGGTCCACTTCGCTTTCGCGACCGTAGAAGATGGAAGGGGCGGAACGTAGGGGCCATACAGATCTGAAACACACTCAATCATAAAACAGATTCAAGTCCCGAAGAATACGCACGAAAGTGACGGAACAGTCTGTTGTACACTCGAAGATTGCGTTTCGCGCATTGCGTGAACTGCTAGCCGTATGTCTTCAAGGATGATGACTTGATCGACCTGAAGGGTCGTCTACAGTAACAAAAGGTAAGTATATACCAGCCCCTGCGAATAGCACTATTAGACATACGTTGAACTGCTGCAGCGCCTTTCCCATCTTCGACGAGCATTCCTTAACCGACTTTGCGAGTTCGGAGCGCTTGAGGTACAGGCGAACCCGGTCCCTCTTGCGTTTGGATTCGATCTTACACTTCTGGAGGGTGAGGATACATTCGAGCACGATCCTAGTGCGGCTTCAGCATATAATAATGAGACATCGTATCCCGACGCACTTCTCGAGCGTTGCAAAGGCTGCGCGCAAAGACTGGTTCAAGACGACGTCTCTCCTTCCGGACTCGTCGCACTTCTCCCGGAGCCCTCGTATCAAACTGTTCATCTCTTCGGCGTCGATCATCGTTGCTCTACACTCGTCCCTACACACGTCAACCTCCTATTCACGATGATCAACTATGACTCAAGGTGCACGTAGACATAAACTCACATTCTGGATCTTCATGAACTCCGTGAGAGCGGTAGATATCGCGCCCAGGTACGGCACGTTCTGGGAAATCTGGGCTGCCATACCCAGTGCGACAATGGCTGCCTTAACCGCACCCTTCATTGTCCCCACAACTTCTTCACTAATATCTGGACGGGACCTAAATAGCGGGTGATGGCACGAGTGAGAGCAATCACTGACCGAGACGACTTGTGTTCGTCACTTCCGCTTGCGCGCCGTCCGCGCCTACCACATTCGAAGCATCGGTAGTAGACATCGAGAGCCGTGTGCGACGAGAGCGGTTGGCGGTCCAGGTCAAGGCTAGAAGATGTGGACGACTCCAAGATGCGGTGATGCTGATGGTGAGAGACAAGACGCATCAGTGTGCTTGACCTCGACCGCCATCATCGTTCGAGTAAGTATCCGCGCCTCAACATCCCCTCGGCCCCCATCTCTAGATTCTCTACAAGACGGTGCTCGCTACTTCATAGGTCAAATCTGCTTGCTTCCGCTAGAGCTGTGCGTTGCATTATGTTCGCTGTCGAACCGTAAAGTTACTGACGGATGACTTTTCAGATAGTCATTACTCGCGCGGTACGGTGCTTACTCCCCAGGTCTGTTTCGGTATACCCAGATAGTTGTCATATCTTGTGCTTCGATCCCCAAACAAGCCATCGCGGCTTGGAAGCGCTGCACCGCGAGACCAGCCGCAGGGACAGTATCTACCTCATTCTCATCAGCTTACGTATCCACCCTCTCGGAGCACCGCATCCCAGCGCATCCCACTTGTACAATGTGACTCAGCGACCGCGTCCACGCAGCTGTCCACGCTGATCGCATGAGCGCTTTTGCGCGTTTCGGGTCGGATTGGGCGCTCATTCGGGTGCATGGTGTGGTACTATATGCTACTTTGATGTATTGTCTCCCCTGTCGTTTTCTCTGCAGAATAGGCCCATGCTTGACATATTTGCCCATTGCGTGATTCGTCAACTCGTGTAGAAGTCATTTTGCAACGGCCGAACATATTCGAGTGTATATGTAGCTCATGGCTGGACAGTGGATTCCTTAGAATACGTGCACGTCTCTTAGCGCCGCGCCGCGCTATGCAACGTCTCAATTGTGTCCAGGATCAAGGACAGGTCCCATGGAGGTGGCGACGTATGCACTAGCTCATCGTAGGCTGACTTGACCTGTAAATCGACCGTTGAAGCGTTATCCGAGTACAGACCGCTGCGATGAACGACGGGCTTCTGCAGCTTGCGCCGTCCTTCATTAACAAAGTGCTGTACCCGTGCAATGTCCCTGTAAGCGTAAAAGCCCCCATCCCATGCCTTATTCTCGTCGCGACCCAGATCCCAAGCTTTTTGGATAGCATGCTGAACCTCGTCCAGACGCTGAAACTTGTCTTCGCGACCGTCGAACTCGTGTTTGAAAGATGAAATCCACTCCGTCAAATCTTTTAACAGAGCCTCGCGATCTCCCATCTGCTCGTCGAGTTCCATGGCATTAGTAAAGGCGGAACGCGAATTCTCGTCTTCACCAGCGTAATACAATACTTCGCCCAGCTGTCGATGAAGCCTTGATTGTATTCGTGGTTCTTCAAGTTCACGAGCTTTTTCAATTGCTTGAGACAGCAGCTCAACGTGTTCCACTGCATAACAGAACAAGAGCACCATTTCGAAGCAACGCTCGCGACAATGTGGGCGGTTCCAACCAAACGATAAAACATCATGGTAGTTCCAGACCTTGGGTTTTTGCATTACGATATCGGTGAACTTGAGGAAGAGGTCGTCTGAGATGTAATGTTGCAGGATATAGTGACGAATCGGTGAGAGAACCCGGATATGATACATTGCGGGATTCCACCAAGGAGATTCGGTGTAGTAGACCAAGGATAAGCGCTTCAAGAGTGCGAGAGAGTGCCTCGCGGACTCCGGCGGATTCTTCAAGCCCTCATCTAAGAGTGCAATATTTTCGGCCGGGAATCCGTAAGGGAACATACAGACAAATCCGAGTAAGGCGGAAGCCTCCGTGCGGTTGCGAAGGGAAAGCTCTATCGAAGCGCTGACACTGTATAGACGATCGGCCTGATCGCCATCGCGGATCATGTCTGTACGCTCGACTCGCCAACGATCCCACACAAGCTTTGTGTTTTGTTCAATGGAAGCTAACCGGGCCAGAAGTGTGACCGCCAATGGCATGCAATCTACCGCTTCGATAAGCTTCTCGGTGTACTCGTCGTGAACGTCGCATATGTCGTCCCAGGTAGCGAGCGCTGCATCACGAGAGAATGTTTCGATGTGACCGAGACGAGGAGACGTCCACTTGAGAGTGGGTATGCTCGTGTCGCGACTGGTTATGAGCAGAGCGACGGAGGGAAGCGCAGCGATACCATTCAACAATTCCTCCACAGCACGCTTATCAGCGTCCAAAGGTGTTTCCAAGTTATCAAAACAGATAATGCCAGACTCCTCGGCGAGGTACTGTATGAGACTATGGCAAGCAGATTCCAAAGACTGATGGTTGTACGGAGTAAAACCCAGAGCATCAGCGAGCGCACGCACAACGGCATCGGCGGTCGTGGTTGCCTCACACGACATGAAGCAGCGATGATTGCCGTAAAGCTCTTTGACCTTCGGATTGTGCAGCACAGCCAGAGCGATCGACGTCTTCCCGATGCCACCGGGACCCAGGATGGCCACGCGTGCCGGCGCCTTATTCACGATCAGATCGACAGTAGCTTCAACCTCAGATTCACGACCATAGAAAATGAGATTAGCGGCACGTAGCCTCCAAACCGATCTGCACTTGCGTTAGATGGCGGCGAAGACAAGCCCTTGAGCACATACGAAGTAGCTGTCATGGTCTCCTGAGGTGCGCTCGGAGACTGCAGCATCACACGTATTTCATCGACCTTGACTTCAATGCTCTTGAGCATGAAGGCAGCGTCGACGTTCAACGTCCGCTATCATGATACGTGAGTATATGTCGTTTCGTGAGTCGTTATCGAGAGCTCACATCAAAACGACCCAGAGCCTTGCGCATCTCGGTAGCGCATCCCTTCACGGACTTGAGCAAGTCGGAGCGTTTCCAGTAGATGCGCAAGCGGTCCCTCTTACGCTTGGAGTCCGTTTTGCACTCTTGTAACGTTGTGACGCAATCAAGTACGATCCTAGCGCAAAGATGGTCAGTATGAACGAGGATGGAAGCAATTTAAGCAGACCCACTTCTCCAGCTCCGCAAATGCCTCGCAAAGCGTCTCGTTCAATGCGCTCTCGCCTCTCCCCGACGCAATACACTCATCCTTGAACCGCTTGATCAGCGCGTTGATCTGCTCAGCATCGTCCACCGCCTCTTTGCACTCCTCCTTGCATTGGTCAACTTCCTGTTGATAGTCCTTAGCTACATAATCATAATCGAATGCATGCTGTATATAGCTTACGTTTTGTATCTTCATGAACTCCGTCAACGCGGTTGAGATCGCACCCAGATATGGCACGCTCTGCGTCATCCGTGCAGCAATGCCCAAGAGCTCGATGGTCGTCTTGACGGCGCCTTTGGCGTTCTCCTTGAGTTTGTCGCCGATGACTGATGATCATCAGTGCCGATTCATGCATGATACTAAGGATAGCGCACCGAGACGACCCTTATTCGCAGCATTTTCCTTGGCGTCGACTACACCAGACGCGCTATGGGCTGCATTTGACATTTCAGATCGTGAGATGCAGGGGACAAGACTGTAGACAGGAGAGTTGCGTAGTGCGACGTTGAGATGACGGTCCCGGTCGAAGTGCGATAAGTAAGCGCCTACAATCGTCCCTCGCGCGCTGCGTGCACAATGCACATACACACGCGCGAACTCATGACCGGCATTTGCACACGGCTGTACACGGGCTCACGCGCTGTAAGGTAAGCGCCACGGGCGTCAGGCGGGCGCTCATACTCAATTCCGCCGCCTTCGTGCGTATTATTAGTCTCCGACGCTGTAGAGCAAGTATAGGCCACTGCCAGTCGGACACAGTCCCGACGCATGTACTATCTTCCTCATATGGCTCCTTTCGTGAGCCTTAGATGCTGGAGCAGACCGAACGTTGACCAAACGGTTCACCGCGAAGAAAGCGCTCCGCTGGAGGTTCGCAGAATGCTCTATCGTGTGCGCAGACCAGCTGAACAAGTGTCCTACATAAGTATTGATGTTGGAGGTAGAAGGCCAAGAGGCGTTGCCAGACGATGAAGCGCGCATCACCATGATCGCGGCCTGCGCTGATTTTCAGCCGGTGACCAGCCCAATTTTGGTCGTTCGGCTGCTAAAGTGCTGGTTTACGCCAAGCTGATCCAGGGGCTGATCAATCAACTCCCTGGTTTCGGCAGTTAATCACCCCGGACTAGCCCTTAAACGGCTGATTTACGCCCCAATCGGCTGAACATCAGCCGCAATCACCGGCTGGTTTCCAGCGCCTTCGGGGTTCACAGTGGCACGCCGCATCGCGCCTTGCTGCCGACTACCATCGTCTTTTTGTTGCTCATAAGCCATCCTGGTCTCTCAATGTTTCTGCGCCTCTACCTAACGCCTACTCTCCTACTCGTCTCCGGCCGCTAATGAGCTGCTGCAAATCAGAGACCGACTGTGCGTTGTTACACCATATGTGGGAACATAAGCTCATCCTATATATTCTGCAGACAATGACACGACACAGCACTACATGTATCGCGTCGCTCAAGAGTGTAGAAATTTCAAAGCCAGTATTGCAGGTTGCGCTACTGCGATATGACCTGCATCCATACCTGACTGGGATGCTGGTTCGTGCGCGCGTTTCTGCATCGTTATCCCATGTGCTGAGACGCCTTGAAAGCTCATCTGCGCTTCCTTGCCGCCGCCCTCCGCCCTCATGGCTTAGGACGAGCACGGAGGACGTCGTCGGCCAGGTCGCCAGGTGCCGCCATCACTCATCGGTTCTACCTTCGTGACTTGCACGGCATTCCCCAGGTCCGCTTCAAGAAGACCGTGGCTATCTTGAATAGCAACGGTGCGTGTTTCTGAAGTCTTCAGACTTGCGTAGATCTCTGAAACAAATCATGTAGGGTTGTTCGCCCTTGATTCTAGAGAATCTCTGACACTTCGTTAAGATCGTCGCCCTGCGCAAGCACCTCGAGACCAGATGCCATGGCAAGGACTCTATATCCTCTTTGAGTCGCGCATCTAGCGTCTTGCTTGCTACTTCAAGACGAAGAGATCGATGCCGCCCTCTTTCAAGTACGACTCGGCAACCGCCTCGACTCTTATCGCTTAAGCGCGCGCGCGCTTTGGATTTGGAGGAGGGCTTGTGCGGGTATATGGTAGTGGGTGCTTAAGAGCTTCTCGTGATGTATGCCATTGCGCGTCTTGCCATCTTCCCCGTCGTTCCTTGCAACATATACGATGCTCGAGATGCACATCCCTACTACGTGCACCCTCGTCTCGATATAAAGCATGCCGTCTGTGAATAGGAGTATCTCAAGATATCCTATCACGCGAGCCGACCTTGATTGCGCAAGTAAGCGACTTTTGAGAAGAAGGCCGTCTTCTGGTGCTCGTATAACGCAGCTCCCATTTTCGAAGCACAATCCTTGACGGACTTTGCCAGATCGGTCTCGGAGTGGGTTAGGTAAAGCCTGACTCGATCCTTTCTGCGCATAGACTCGTGCTTGCACGTCTGGGTGGCGATGATGCACTCTAGTACGATTCTTGTGTGCATTCAGCGTCGCACTTTGAACGAATATTGTCAATGAACGCACCTCTCGAATTTGGCGAACGCCTCTCGAAGGGACTCGTTCAACAACGAGCCCTCTCCTTTCCCGGACTCGTTCCACTTGTCCCAGAACTTCTTGATAAGAGCCCTTATCTGTCGGGTGTCGGCTATGGACGCTTTACACTCACACTTGCATCCTTTTACCTCCTGCGAAAGTTCTTAGCTCATACACGGACGCGCGTAATCTGTCACGATGCCTTACGTCTCGAATCTTCATGAACTCCGTTAATGCGACAGAGAGAGCGCCCAGATACAGCATGTTCTGAGGTGCCCGAGAGGCGACGTCCAGTGCGAGTATGGCCGTTCTTGCCGCGCCCTTTATCCCCTCCTTGACTTCCTCGCTGATCTCTGGACGCGATCTCAGCACCGGTTGCAATGGACGCCTGGGAACGACAGCTCACCGAGGCGACTCTGTTTCGGGGCTTTTTGTTTCTGCACGTTAGCTACATCGAGTGCGTCCGAAGGGATCGACATCGATGATGGCGTGTCGAGATTATGAGGTAGAGCAGGATAAGCTAGGTGGTGGTATGAGACTATGGGTCGAGGCATCTAAGCAGTCGTTCGCGCAGTTCCGATCTTATGATTGTGATACCCGCGAGCACGCGGGAGGACCGCTATGTCCAGTAATGATGGAACCACCATACAGAGAAATCGGTACGCACGGTTCAACGTTCAGCACTCGAAGCGCCTGCTGATGCGGGTTGGCGAGCTCCTTTTCCGTGTGTTCGGCCCATGCACTGCTCGCGATGGCCAATAAAAACGCGGCGAGGTGAGAGATCGCTCTATCCTGAATAGCATACGCAAGCGCCTGCCTCATACTAGTATCAGGCGCGTCCAACACGATAACTTCAGAGAACATATTTTTGTCGTATCAGCTAGCGCAGGCGACTACTCTGTCAGCTTCAGAGAAGACATCACTTCGGGACGTGCTACACAGCTCGCTCGCTCCGAGTCCAAGCGACATGCGCATCTCGACGTGGAGCACGACTCGTTCTGAACTACCATCCTCACAAGCGCCTCTTCGACCTTCATACACTGTCCTTCGTCTATCCGAACTACATTGTGCTGCCATTCATAGAATACTGTATAGTATAGAATGAGACTCTATGGAGTCTGATAGCGCCTGCAGGTTCATGAACTGGTGTCAACGGACCCTGCGGAGGAGACCGATTCCTGGGAGGAGTTAGAGTCTTCCGACTTGGACGAACGGGGCAACCCCTCAATCGTCTCGAGAATCAAGGATAGATCCCATGGCGGGGGAGACTCCAACACCAGCTGATGGTAGGCATCCCGTTGATCGCTGAGTGACAAGTAAACCGTGGAGTCGTTGTCTTCGTATATCCCGCTACGATGGACGACGGGCATGTGAAGCTTGCGCCGCCCTTCATTGACGAAGTGCTGTGCAACTGTGATGCCCATGTAACTATTCACGTAGCTCTGCTGCCATACGCCGTCCCCGTAACAACCTAGATTCCAAGCCTTGTGGATGGCGTCCTGTACCTCGTCTAGTTGCTGACACTCGTCTTCGCTACCGTCGAACTCCCTGATGAAAGTCGATAACCACCACGTCCAATTATCATATACAGCCTCGCGGTCTCCCAGCAGCTCGTTAAACTCGATAGCCGTGAGATAAGAGGACCGGGCCTTGTCGTATTCATCCCTATTGCTGAGTTCATGACCCATACACTCATGGAGCCGAGGTTGGATGGGTATTTCAAGTACCTGAGTCCTTCCGATCGCCTGCGCCAGCACCTCGACATCCTTCGTTAGAGCAGGGTTTGCGATGACCATATCGATGCAACGCTCGCGGCATGGCCCAGGGCGATTCAAGCCGAGCCTGAAGAGGGCCCTGATCCAGTAATCGTGGTCTTGCATCGTGGTGTCGGCGAGCTTCAGAAAAAACTCGTCTGAAAAGTAATGTTGCTGAATGTGATGGAGAATAGGCGAGAGTACGCGAATATCGTAGTGATTGGGGTCCCATGAATGACTTTCAGTGTAAATCAAAGACAGTTGCTTCAAGAGCGTGATGGCATGTGCGGGTGGTAGACGACTTGGCAAGGCCTTGTCTATCATCTTTATACAGTAGTTTGGAAAACCGTCGGAGAACAGGCAGATGAAGCTCAGGATGGCAATGACCTCCTCACGGTCGCCGAGAGAACGAAGAGACAGCTCTATGGATGCGCTAACATCGAAAAGACGATGGCGAACATTGCCAGTACGGATGAGATCTGTACGCTCTGTCACCCAACGGTTCCAGATGCTCTCTGCGCTGCCTTCGACAGAAGTCAGACGCGCCAGCAGAGTGACCGCTAACGGCATGCAATCGACAGCATCGACAAGTTTGAGAGCATATTTATCATGGTCCTGGCAGATAACATCCCAGGTAGCGAGAGCAGCCTCTTGGGTGAACGGTTCGATATGCGCAAGGGGCGGGAACGTCCACTTGATCGTGGGTATGCTCGTGTCGCGGCTGGTGATCAAAAGAGCGATTGAGGAAAGAGCAGCAACTTCATTCAATAGTTCCTCGACGTTGTGCTTATCAGCATCCAGAGGCGTTTCCAAGTTATCCAGACATATGATTCCGGAGACGGCCCTCAAGTGAGATATGAGACGATGGAGAGACGTCTCGGACGAGACGCCGCTCTCAATGCCGATGTCCAAGGCGTCGGCAAGAGCGCGAACAACGCCATCGGCGGTCGTGATGGCCTCGCACGACACAAAACAACGCTGGTCGCCGTAGAGATCTTTAACCTGTGGCTCGTGCAGGACGGCCAGAGCGATAGATGTCTTCCCGATGCCGCCAGGCCCCAGGATAGCCACGCGAGCAGGCGCCTCGTTCACGATCAGCTCAACAGCAGCTTCTACTTCCCATTCGCGACCATGAAAGATGCCACTGGCAGCACGCAGACGCCATATCGCCCTGGAGCTAGGGTGAACATAGTACTATCGAGGTAGATGTGGACGTACTGTGTGGGAGGCCCTGTGCTTTGCGGTAGCAGATGCTGGCGTATCTCATGCGCTACGCGGTTGGTATCAGAGGCCACGATCATCTAATCGCAGTCTTGAGCAATGGTATCATGGATATGGCGATTACAACGCACGTTGAACTTTTCCTTCGCGATCCTCATCTTATCTCGGCACTCGCTCACGGAAGACTGGACATCGCCGCGTTTGAGAAAGAGCATGAAACGGTCGCGTTTGCGCTTCGAATCGACGCCTAGGGTCTGTAGAGTCCCGAGGCAGTTTAACAAAGCGCTGAGTTACACAGTCAGTACACCAGAGACTGTCCGAGTCGCGTCAAAGGTGTACGTACCTTCCCAGATCCCTACACGCTTTCCGCAACTCACTCTCCTTGCCGCTGGCTGGTGGTACTATGTTCGCCTCAAATCCCAGCATCAAGCCCACGAACTCGATCGCCTCGGTTGCCGCCGCTCTGCAGTCCTTCTTACACACATCGACCTCCTGCCGTACCATGAGCGATTAAGAAATCATACAGACACGCGCCCAAGACGCACCTCAAGAACTTCCTTGAACGTCGTCAATGCCTTGGAGATGGCCCCCAGATATGGCACATTCTCGGCCATCTCGGCTACTACACCCAAGACCTCAATTGCGGTAGAGGCGGCCAATTTTGCGGTCTCGATGGTCTTCTTACTGATTCCTAAGCACAATAGTCAGCCACATGAGAAGTCGACGCGGTTGAGCACTTACGTCCGGGCGCTTGAGGTTCATTTTCTGCCAGATCTCCGGATCCGTCGCCTGTATCGTAAGCCAAGGTAGACATACTACGAGATCGTGCAATCTATTGTGGACGGAGACAAGATGGTGGTACAGGTCAAAGTGAAAGGTCAACGCCTACGAACCGCTTCGCGGTCGCATCGGTCCTTATGGAGCTAGGTTCGACGCAAACCCCTCGCCACCTCCGGCGTGGGGGTCTTGATTTGAGACTACTTATGGAGCTGAGTTCAGCTGTATGCTCAAGTAGACGCCAGGGCGGTGCTACGATGGTCAACTGCGCTCATCGGATGCGATCCGGAGGTGGGATACGTATGAGGCAAGCTCCAGTGTGCAAGTGCAGAAATGTGTAGCATACGTGTTAGCGAGGTACTGTAGTGTGATATGCACAAGGGTAGATATATTTGTCAAGGTGATACTCATGAGCGCAGGAGACAACGCGCGCGCAGTGGTTGTCGCGTCGCTTTGATTTCCAACACCCATTATCATGCCGCGGCGCTCCTTGATGCATTGATGCTCTCTATTAATTAGCGGTGGACTACCTGCGCATACGTGTTACTCTATCTCGTCTAGAGTGTGTCCTAGTGAAGACACTAAACTTGCGCGGGTGGACTCGCCTTTGGCACGGCAAGCTCTTGACACCGCAGAAGGCGCGGTGGAGAGGGTGAAAGTCTGGTTCAAGAGGTTGCGCGTGAGAGTAGGCTGCACTAGTATGTTTGCATACAGTACAGGAGTTTCTGAGACTCACAATATGGTAGCTGTGTCTCCGTCGGAGTGTGCATGCCGCGGAAGCCCAGCGACCGACCAGTGAAATGGCAGTGTTCTCTATACGGCGGGCGAACATGCTTTCGCGATGCACCAGTGCGTTCTCGTCTCTTACTGTGTCTTCCTCTTCTCTGACGGCTTCTCGTTTTAGCGCACTTGTCGTGCTGGGCAAATCGGTTCACGGTTCCATGACCTCCCGAAAAACTCTGCTGCTTTTACGATGACGGCGCTCTTGACTCTCGTCGCCTCTCTACGGCGTCTCCACAGCACACAGCGTGCCGCGCCTGTCGCTTTCTGGTCCGTGGGCATATTGCGCCAGCCTGCACATACTCTTGCTCAAGCTATGACTACCCTTTTAGAAAGCACTACTGTAGGCGGGAATGTGTCGATAGCCGACCAAGGACGAAACCGAATATTTGCTTGCCAACATTAAAGTCGAGGCCCGCTTGGCTGGTATGGCCGCGGCCATTGCTCTCTTCGCCACCATCACAGAGACTGCTAGGCTTGCGAGCATACCAGCCTGCGCCGTCCCAGTTGCGCTAGTTTACGAACGTATACGGTACTGCCAGACGGTTGGCTGGGGGAGATGATGAGGTGCATGCCACATCTATGCGGCTGAAAGACGTGTAATAAGAAGTGAGCATGGAGCGTCTTGTCTGCGCATATACATACTAACTAATCATGAGCAGGCCATACGCTGTAACGAAACAACCCAATGATATCTTGCATACATTCAACCATACACCAAGCACAGTGACAAACAAAATGCGAACAGGATATAGACCAAAACCAGAATCAATCTCCGCGAGTACGCCCGATTACCGTTCAAACACCAAAATGCACAAATCCGGCCCATCTCGCAATCTCGCGCTCGCCGACCCGTTCTCGCAGAACTCTCGTGGCCTCGTGAAGCGCATACGCCGCACCCGTCTGTCCTCGCTCCACCGCGCCCGAGCTTCGCAGCTCGAGTAGCTTCTTGTAGTACGCCTCCACGACGATGGGCGCGTCCTCGTCTCTAATTGACCACATGGTAGCCACAACACCTTTGAATCCGACGGCGAGCATGCCTGCCGCAAGATGCATAGATTCTTCGGGGTTCTTCTCGTCGCCCGTGGCCGTCTGGCACGCCGAGAGGAATGCGAGCTCTGCGTCTTCAGCCGCCGTGGCCATGAGATCCGCGAGCGATAACGGGCCGTCGAAAAGCATGAACGCGCTCTGCGTCGCGTCGATCGATTGCTGCGTGCCATGACAGGCCAAGTGCACCCATGAGTAATGGTTGATGGCATCCCGAACGACACCGACAGTTGCATTCGTATCTTCAAGACGCTCGATCTCGACGTGTGCATCAGATAGAGACGCCTGGAGCTGATGGGTCTCCGTTTTGACGCCTGGGAGCGGAGAATAGCCTGGCGTGGCTGGTTGCGCTAAGATAAGCACTCTTGGCGTAGGTCGGTGCTTTGCGAGGCCTTCGCAGCTGCGCAAAAGAGCAGACAAGCTTGGGGTATATGAAGATACAACGACGTCGAATGCGCGTAGGTCGTCGGGTTTCCTGTACACACCCGCAGCATGTAAAGGTAGCTGTGTGAGCGGTCCGGTTGGGCACCATGTAATGCACGGCAGTCGTTCGATATGCTAGGGTGAGCTTCAGTATGATGATCTTAAAATGACGTACATCGAAGAAGAGGACGAACCGGGTGCAGGAGATCGAGTGCTTTCAAAACGGGACTCACGACCCACCTCCACAAGCATCCCAGTATGCGAGGCAATATCTCCAGATTTCTCCCGGGTTCCTCGCGTCTACTTATGACAGCGCGTGCGTCTTTCATCGTGAGTTGGGTGGTCCAAAGCGAGCGCAATGTGCTCGCGCGTTTCAATGAGAGATCCGGAAGCGCCACCGACGTAACTGTGCCAGCAGGGGAGAGGATGAGAGCGTCACATCGCATTTTGTCTACGTTGATGAAAGCGACGGGCCCGCTCAGGAGGTCGTGCGATGGGACGAGTGCCTCGAAGCGCTTCGGACGCAGGAAGTCTTCGAAGCCCGGACTGCCCCGAATGCGTTTCAAGATGGAATCGTACTGTATCGCAAGTTGACGGTGGCGAGCTGCATCGTCGACACCGCCATCACCGTGACTCTCGAGTCCACCAGAGCCGTAATTGGAGTGCCAGAGCCCTTGTTGAATCTCCTGCAAAGACTTCGCAAGTTCGGGATGCTGCCCTTGCAACTCGTCCTGTGGCATGCGCAGGGCCAGCGTTTGTGACCAAATGAGGGCTCTGCCAGCTTCAAACCACTCAATTGCGTGTCTCAACGCCCCAGCGCCAATAGCGGCAGATACGCCAGCACTCACGAGCTCTATCAGCTTTGAAGATTCTTCAAAACGGCGATGTATGCTATGCCCGTGCCAGATCAAATCCGGAAGGATAACAATGATACGCGACTGGACCGATATAAGATCTTCTGCAGAACTAAACTCAGGATATATGGAGAGCAGTTCGAGACAGTGCCTTGCAGAGTCCAAACGGACAGAGGGAATTCCTAGTGGTTCTTGAGTTGAGTGTGCGAATGCCTGAACCGCTGCATCGAAGGTTAACCGCGTTGGAGAGCGCTTGAAAAGGGCTCTTAAGGCCACGCCGAGACTGCGATGTCTCAGCGACAGGCTCGGATGGCCATACGGTGTCAGTTCAACTGCGCGCTGATGAGCTAAGATGGCCCGTTCGATATCTTCAAGCTCTCCACAACGCTCAAAGCGGGCGAGAAACGAGCTGCCAAGGTCACTGAAACGTCGTGGTTTATCTGGGTGACCATCCGGCATACGTTCGACTGCGCAGCGATGAGCCACAATAGCCTGCTCAATATCTTCGAGCTCTCCAAGGCGTTCGAAGCGCGCAAGCAATGAGCTACCGAGACTACCGAATCGCCGCGGCTTATCTGGATGACCATCCGGTGTGAATTCAACCGCGCGACGATGAGCCAAAATGGCCTGCTCAATATCCTCGAGCTTTCCAGTGAGCTGGGAACGTGCAATCAATGCGTCACCAAGGCTGCTAAGTCGTACCGGCTTCCCAGGGTGGCTGTCCGGTGTGAGCTCGACCGCGCGCCGATGAGATGAGATTGCCTGCTCAAGATCATCGAGCTCTCCGAGGTGCTCGAAGCGCGCGAGGAACGAGCTGCCAAGGTTGCTGTATTGCCGTGGCTTATCTGGGTGGTCATCCGGTGTGAGTTCGACCGCGCGATGATGAGCTGCGATCGCTTGCTCAAGATCACCGAGCTCTCCGAGGCGCGCGAAGCGCGTGAGCAGCACAATGCCCAGATTACCGATTAAACTCGGCTTTACGGGATGGCCATCTGGTGTGAGGTCGACCGCGCCGTGAAGAGCTGCGATCGCCTGCTCAATGTCGCCGAGCTCTCCGAAGCGCTCGAAGCGTGCAAAAATCGAACTACCAAGGCTGCTGTACCGGCGTGGCTTATCTGGGTGGTCATCCGGTGTGAGTTCGACCGCGCGATGATGAGCTGCGATCGCTTGCTCAAGATCACTGAGCTCTCCGAGGCGCTCGAAGCGCGTGAGCAACACAATGCCCAGATTACCGATCAAACTCGGCTTTACGGGATGGCCATCTGGTGTGAGGTCGACCGCGCGGTGAAGAGTTGCGATCGCCTGCTCAATGTCGTCGAGCTCTCCGAAGCGCTCGAAGCGTGCGAGAAACGAGCTTCCAAGGCTGCTGTACCGGCGTGGCTTGTCTGGGTGGCCATCCGGTATGAGTTCGACTGCGCGGCGATGAGATGAGATTGCCAGCTCAAGATCATCCAGCTCTCCAGTGCGCCTGTAACGCGCGAGTAGCGAGCTCCCCAGGCGGCTGAACCATACTGGCTTGTTGATGTGACCATCTTTTAGGAGTTCGACTGCGCTGCGATGATCTGAGATGGCATCCTCGAGGTCCTCGAGCTTTCCCGTCCGCTCGAAGCGCGCGAGCAATGAATCACCAAGGTTGCCGATCCATACTGGGCGCCCAGGGTGATCCTTCGCTGCAAGCTTGACCGCTCGACGCTGGACAGCAATGGCCACCTCAAGAGCCCCCCGTTCGTCGTTGCGTTTGAAACGCGCGAGCAATGCATTGCCTAAGTTTCCAAACCACCCCGGCTCATCCGGTGCGAGGCGGACTGCCAGACGATGGACCACAATGGACTGCTCGAGATCCTCTAGATCGCCAATGCGTTCAAAACGCTCAAGCAAAGAGATACCATAGTTATTTAGAGCTCCCGGCTTGCTCGAGTCATTGTCAAGTATCAGCTCAACCACACAACAGAACATCAGGGTGGCACCATCGAGGTCGTCACGCCCACCCTTACGATAAAAGCGTTCAAGAAGAGATGTCCCTAGCTGATTAAGACACCTTACTTGGCCTGAGTCACCGTCAGGTGTAAGCTCAACCGCACTCTGAAATGCCGTGACTGCACGATCCAGATCTTCGCCTTGCTTTGTGAGCTCGAAGCGTACGCGTAGCCTATCTCCAAGGTTGCAGAGGAGATGAGTGTGGTTGCTCAAGTTCGGTTCGGCATCTACAGCGTTCTGCGTGGCCTGGATGGCTTCATCGAGAGTGGATGGGTCTGCTGAATTCCCGTGCCTGTAAGCATTCCACATACGGTCCCCTTGGTCACGAAAGCGCTGGGTTTCTTGATTGAGGCCACTCCAACAGACGATGGGCATACGGTGCGCATGCCTGTTCAAATTGGTAATGTACTGGATCTTCTGAAGCCTCTCCGACAGAACGGACCAGTCCTCAAGCTGTTGCTGATGATGAACATCCCAACTCTGGTCTAGTATCATGGCATGTTCGGACTTGTGTTCGTTGTAGGTATCCCAGGCCTCTTTTAGTACATTCTGTGCATCCTCCAAGTGGCGAGACTGACGATCCCCCGATTCAAATTGTGACACATAGGTCTGGGCACGCTCATTCCAGCTCTGAGTCAATGAATGCCAATCCTTCAGTTGTTTATCAATCTCGATAGCCTTGGAGAGATAAGAATGAGCTTGTTTATATTCGCCCTCACACCTCCTGACAACACTGAGCTGTCTGTAGATCATAGATGACACCGGAGACTTGAGCGTGCTAGCTGCCTCAGCTGCTCGCAATGCCAGTTCGCTATCGGAAAGCACAGATATGTTCGAGACAACCAGTTCCAAGGTACGTTTGCGACATTCCTCTCCACGGGTGAAGCCAGAGAGTAGATATGGGCGAACATCATGCAGATGGTGGGCGTGGTGGGAGAGTGAAAGAAAGAGCCGATCCGAGATTCTATGGTGACGTAACACGTAATGACGAAGGGGAGAGGGGGCCCGGATAACATGAACCTCCCTCGAGTCCCCTATGTCTTGATGTTCAATCAGGAAGTACTGCTGTAGCTGTTTAACAGCATCCTTCTCAGACTTCGGTATCTCGGATTCATGTAGTCCTTTTGAGAACATACATATAATGCTGAGGGCGTCGAGACTCGGGAGGCTGCGAAGAGAAATTTCAATAGATGCTCCGAGATCATCGTGACGATTCCCGGTATTCGAGATTCGAATGAGATCAGTGCGCTCAATCTCCCACCGGAACCATAAATCCTTCACCGCCTCTGTTCGAGCAAGTCGAGCCAAAAGGGTGACAGCCAATGGCATCCGTTCTACGGCTCCAATCAACTTCGGGGCATATTCATCATCATGGCCAAGACAGATATCATCCCAGGTTTTGATAGCAGCTTGGAGAGAAAACGATTTGATCTCCAGGGACGTCCACTTGATGAACTGTGTGCTTGCATATCGGCCAGTGATCAGCAAAGCGATAGATGGCAACTTCGTTATCTCGATGAGGAGATCCTCTACGGCGTGCTTGTCGGCAATCAAGGTAGTGCTCAAGTCATCGAGACAGACGATACTAGAGACAGAGTTTATGTGAGCAAGGATGAGGTCCTGAGCAGATTCAGGAGCAGTTGACAGAGGGAAACTCGTAGCATCTGCAAGTGCGCGAACAATGCCGTTGGCAGTAGTGATCGCCTCGCACGACACGAAGCAGCGCCGGTATCCATAGATCTCCACCACCTTCGGGTCATGCAGTACGGCCAGAGCAATTGCCGTCTTCCCGATGCCTCCAGGACCCAAAATAGCCACGCGGACGGGGATCGGGCGCGCGGGCGCCTGGTTTGCGATCGCTTCTACAGCATGCTCCACCTCTGATTCACGACCGTGGAATATCGGATAGACGGCACGCAGCCACCATGTAGATCTATAGATGCAAAGGTCAACGTCAGAGGGTGCACGCGGCGCTTCGAGGACGTACGAATCGTTCGGCGCAGCTGCCTGCAGCGCGCTCGGAAACAGCGCTTCGCGTGAATGGTCCATGTCGATTCGCGCGTCTTCAAGTAGGTTGGCTTGATCCAGCTGAAGCGTCGACTGAGAAAGAATATTAGCCCGTCAACAGCCGTGGCTCGAGACCGGCACTCGCATTGAATTGCTGCAACGCTCGTCGCATCTTCATAACGCAGTCCTTGACAGAGCTGACCAGGCTGATACCTCGCTTGAGGATAAGACGAAGACGTTCTTTCTTCCTGTTGGATGCGACTTTGCATTGTTGAAAAGTCAAAATACACTCCAGTATGAGTCTAAATAAGTCTGATAAGAGACATGCGACGCAACGTGAGCAGACGACGTACCTTTCCAGCTCGGTGAAAAGCTCTCGGAGGGTCCTACCCAGTACGCCCTGACTTTTCCCTGCCTCAACACACTCGTCGCGGAACTTCTGGATTAGGGATTTGATGTGATGAGCGTCGGCCATGGTCGCTCTGCACTCGTCCTTGCATTTATCGACCTCCTGAAACGTCGCTTAGCTCAAGCCTGCGGTATACATGCAATGACCTGACGCCTCACGTCTTGAATATTTATAAATTCAGTCAAAGTCAAAGAGATGACGCCTATGTACGCCACATTCTGCGTTGCCTTCGCGGCGATGCTCAAGGCGACAATTGTTACCTTCGCGGCACCCTTCGCGTTCGCTATGAGCTCGTCGCTCAATTCTATATAGTAGCATCAGTCCCACTCATGCGTCGCACAAGCGAGATGGAGGGCAAACCAAGGCGACTCTCAACCACGGATCCTTCTTGGGCTGCAGTGGCGCCAGCAGTGCTGGAGTCAATTGAGGCCATACGGATTTGTATGTAGCAGAATGAAGTAGTTTGATAAGGGTAACAGAGAGCGGGTGGTGGTGTCGGATGAAGAGCGATAAGCAAGCGCCCAGAGACAGCGTCACGCTGCACGTGTCACTGTACACGCGCGTACACATGTGCACACAGCCTTGTAAGCCCACCCATAGTAGTCCGGTGCAATTCAGACCTAGACGCCGCAGCGCCATATTTCGAAGTCGCAACTGCTCGATACAACGGTTGTATGCAAGTACAAAGGGGGTACATCAAGCACCTCTTTTAGAAGCCTGAGCTGACGGCCGAGCGCAGGACAACAAAGCGAGGATGTAGGATAGGGAGCGGACGATACGCGATATGGAAGGGAAGTACACGGACGAAGTACACGCAGATACGCAAAGAACATCGTGCAGTGGAGTGGTGTCGCGCAGATTTGAGAGGCATATAACCGAGCGATGGATGGCGGGAGGGCACTAGTAGATAGAGAGGAGTGACTGGAGAACAGAAGGTACATAGGAAAGGCATAATGTGTGAGGGAGATCAGGACAACCGGGAAGGGAAGCATATGAATGGATGACGCGCGAGGAGAGTTTGAACGAATGGCTGCACTGGTAGGTGAGCACCTCAGCGCACTTGGGACCGATGCTGGGCACCCCGGTCAATACGCGTTCCGTTATCGCGCATGACTCCGCCGCCGTTTGCTTTGAGCTCCGTCTCATGGCCACGGTGCGCGGCCTTGCTCTCCTCCATCATCCGGTCCCAGATTTGCAGGGCTCGCCGAGTGTTCTGAGTTAATGTTGCTGAACCGTAGGGACTGGTACTCGGGCGCAGTGGTGTTCGACCCGAGTGGGGGTCGACGACCACTTCACGCGAGTCGATGGTCGGGACGCGGGTCGCTTGGGGTGGTGGGTCGATCACGCACGTGAAGCGAGTAGGTTGAGATGACATCGAAGGTCAGCCTGGTACACATTATTCGCGGCTCACCTACCTACGTGTTCTGTTGCACTGGCAGCTAGAAGATGTTCTTCATGCTTGTCTTGAGTGGCCCGTGGCTCCGCAACACGCTGGAGTATTGACTTCGAACATATCGACGACTTGTCCAACTCACGTGCGTGATCGACCCTCCTGACCCAGTCGACGACTGGGTCGTCGACGCTGGTCAAAACACCACTGCTCGGGCGTGTAGAAAGTGGGACCAGGGGGGTACTACGGTGAAGTAATGAATAGAGAAGAGCATAAAAGATGGGAATTTGCGAATACAAAGATAAGTTGAAGAGGACAAAGGAAGAAGAGTACAACAAGGGCGCCGCGTGGCGTGGGTGAGAGCCGGCGCGCGGGCCGAAGGCCGCGCGCAGCACCGTGACCTCGGTACGATTGTTTAGAGAGTAACCGCCATCTCTCCGTAAGGCTCCAGAGTCACTATCATCTGAGCCTCACCCTCATCGTCCTGCCGTCCAAAACATGCTCTACTGTATAAACTACGGGTCGGGCCGCTCATCAAACAGACCGTTCACACCTCCACTCTTGCCCCGGCCTCGAACGAGGGTACTTAGATCCCGGAGGATTTGGATGCCCCCTCCGACGATACGGCTGCGATAGGCCGTCACCCGTTCACTACGCTATGCGCCATTAGCTGTGCGGTGCTTAGAATGAACAACAGTACTCACAGTCTATCTGCAGTTTGCGATGTACAGGAAGCGACGTTGCTCGGACGTCTGGCTCTTTCGCTGAGGCTTGTACGCCGGCCATCCCCGAGCCGTGCGTGACCAAAGCGGAGGAAGCTCCCGGGAGGCGAATGGGTTGCGCGCTCGTCAGTGCCAGCATTGACATGCCAGTACTGGTGCCGCCGATATCAGGTAGTGGGAAAGAGATATCCGCGATAGGCATGTTCTGTTTGCTCCGTTTTTCATCGATGGACTGTTGCGTCAACTCCAATCTCGCAGAGAGCATGTATGGCTCTTGACTCCGCTGTTCATGTAATATATTCCAGGCATTCCAGATTGCGTCTTGGGCCTGATCCAAACAACTACGTTCAGGCCAGTCTCCAGATTGAAACTCGGAGAGGTATGACTGGGCAAGCTCATTGTAATCTGTCACCAAACCCATCCAATCGCCAAGCTGCGCATCAAGCTTGATGGCTTGTGAAATATAATCATGGGCTGCTTCGTAATGAGCGTTCCTCGTGTAGAGACTACCAAGGCGGAGGAGGAGTACCGCTGGAACGCTACCCTCTGCACTGGCAGCTTGGACTGCTTGAGTTGCGGATTCGATATCTGGGAGGAGGTAGGACTGCGAAGTGACTATTTGTAGGGCACGCTTGCGACAGCGGCCTCCACGACTGAAGCCAGCCAAAAGATAGGCGTAGGCATCATGCAGGCAATGCACTTCATCGCCCAAGGCATCGTATAGATCTTCAGAGACACTGCGAAGAGCCAGGACATAGTGACGGATGGGTGAGAGCACTCGAATAATGGGGGCTTTCCGTGGCGCTCCCTGGTCCACGGTATGCAGCAGGGAGTGTATCTGCAGGCGCTCAATAGCTTCAACAAAAGGAAGGTGACGGTCTAGTGTTCCGTTGAGTTGGAGAGTTTCAGATTCATCCAGTCCTTCGGGGAATATGCAGACTATCCCAAGCGTTTCGATGGTCCCCGCGTAGTCATCAAGAGCCCCAAGTGTAAGGTCAATGAACTTGCCCATCTTTGACCTAATGAGCTCAGCGGGATTTCTTTTCCAACGGGCCCAGATGGCCGTTGCCCCGTGATGCACAGAAGCGGAACGCGCAAGGATGTCGACCGCTAATGGCATGCAATCCACGGCCAAAACGAGTTCCTCTGCGTGTTCGTTGTATGCAGGACAGATGGCATTCCAAGTTTGAAGAGCGGCTTCGAGCGAGAAAGGTTTGATGTCTTCCTTCAATGTCCAATTAATGGATGACGTGTCGGTATCCCGACTTGTGATCAAAAGTGTCATTGAGGGGATAGAAACGATCTCGTCCAGTAATTCCTTCATCGCAGGCATATCAAGTCGCAGAGATGTTTCCAGATTATCAAGACAGATAATCCCTGGAGTCCGAATCTCTTTTAGGCGACGAATAAGATGGTACTGCATCGCATCTGCAGGAATGCCTTCCAGAGAATGTCTGACACAGACAGCTAGAGCACAGACAATAGCCCCAGCTTTCTTCATGCTGCCACACGACAAGAAGCAGCGGTGATCCTTGTAAAGCTCTTCCACTCTCGAATCATTCAACACCTTCCGAGCGATCAATGTTTTACCGATGCCAGCGGGGCCCAGGAGGGCCACACGAGCACCGCCCGCCGCCTGTTTGCTGATCTGGTTGACGATACGATCCACCTCGTTGTCACGGCCGTGGAAGATGTCAGGAACAGCTGGACGTGACCACACGACACCGCTGTGCCAGTGTTAGTCCAGAAACCAGGCATAGTATGATGTGCGACGTACATAGCAGGCAAAGGACCCTGTGGGTTAACCCCTAATTGAGAGTTGGTTGTCCCTTGATCTCTATACCAGATCTCAAGCAACATCCCCTTCTGTTTGTGTCAAGTGTTACATCTGGGACTTTGGTGGAGAATGCACGAACGCACCACAAACAAATTCCCAGCCCTGTCCATCGCCCGTTGACAGTCCTTAACCGAGCCTTGCAGGGTACTGCGCTTGAGAAAGAGCCTGGCGCGGTCAATCCAGCGCCTCGAATCGATCTTCAGGGTCTTGAGAGTCTCAAGGCATTCCGATACTGCACTAATCCACTCAATACTGACGTTAATACTCGAGATCTGAGGTATGCCAACTCACCTCTGTAGATCTAGCAGCGGTCTTCGAAGCTCCTCCCTCTTGTCGTTGTCCAACTCGTTGAATCTTGTCTGAAACTTCTGCAGCAACTGCTCGGTCGCTTCAGCGTCTTTGATGGTCGCTCTACAATCTTCTTTGCACTGCTCGACCTCCTGAAAGTTATGGTCCATAGTCAATCTCTGCGTATCAAGTATACGACAATGCCTTACCTCCAAGGCTGTCATCAGTGCTGTCAGTGCGGTGGATACCGCGCCTAGATACGGCACAGCTTCGGTGAACTCAGCTACCGTGCCTGCAACCTCGGCTGCCGTTGTCGCAACCACCTTCACATTCTCCACGACCTTTTCACGACCTAGTCATCAGCAGACCAAGGTCAGGTCCGGCGCTCACATATTAAAGGCGATAGAAGGCCTACGAGAAGCAGTCCCCTTCACAGTCGCCGCTGGAACCGTAGGTCCGCCGTCCGTACGCAGAGTTACAGGAGTCGATATCGTTCGCGGGTCGGAAGAAGTAGACATTCCAAGTAAAGGACGCAAAGAGTACTATGCAATTGGTAGATGATCTGATCAGAGGTGGCGGTTTTAGTTCAAGGAGCGATAAGCAGGCGCCGACGACCAGCAGCCTCGCCCAGTACACGCTCCCATCTTTGATGATGCGAAGATAGACGCGCGCGGGTTCAGGGCTAGATCCGTGCTAGCAGAAGCCCACGCGTCGAACATCGTTTCATAGCCGCATTATGACCGAATGAGAACTACTAAGTAGTACTAGACCGTTACAACTTGTGCTGAAACAAGCCGTAGGCAGTAGCTGTCCAAGATAGACAAAGCGCTTCTTAGGAGTATGTCAAACGAAAGACGGTCTCAGATGTTTCGAGTACGAAAAGGTTTCAGCACAACTCGTTCGTACAGATTGCTCTGCTCGCTCGATAGAAGCATCAGTATAACGTCCCCAGAGACCGCCCAGTAACGTGCGTTCTACTCATACGCTCATATTCGTCGGCCCTCCCAACTTGTCCGATGTTTTTCAACCTCCATCCTTCGGCCTCGGTACGCGCTCATGAACCGATGGTCTATGACCTCATCATGCGAGCGTGTGGGTGGGTAAGCCAGTTTGTCCCGATGGAAAAGGATGAGCCAGAGCCGGTTGCCGAGGAAGGGGAACGCTGGCGGCACTGCGGACGATAGTGAGCTCAGCCATAGCGGCATCCGGAGAGGCCCTCGTTTGTCTAGGACTACGACGGCCAGTGCACCGTGCGCACTGAAAGACGAGCCGTGGAATGACCATGATGTGTTTGCAGAGTAAGCGTGGTGCGGATCGATCGCCTCAGAGCGGCCAGAAGTGCGCGCGATAGTGAAATAACCTCGCTCGTGAGTGTGGTGTAGATATTCTAAGTTCATGGAGTTGTGTCAATCGGAAAAACGATGCCTCGTATAACCCGTGCATATCACACATACCGAGACGGGTGGATCCAGCGGCCGAGCTCGTATAGCGCGGCCTGCTATCCAGGCATTAAACCTCGGGTTATAAGTTGATCACACTGAAATGCTCCACACGAACGTCTCCTTCGTGGTCAGAGGCAAGATGCTCTTGGCCCTGTGCAAGTTGATGCCGCGCTTGAGACGACGCGACTTGACAAGACTTGACTTGGACCGCAATCCTCCCCGACGAGGTCAACGGTCCACCATGAATGGCCACGGATAACCGACATACTCCTTCCCATCTTGGTGCTGCCCACCGCCTAGAACTCCGCTCTACGCACCCGTCGTACGTGACTACACCGCGCGCCAAGTTTTACAATGCTGATAGCCGATGCAGGAAGCGGCAGGCAGGCAACGCAGCTGCGCGTGCAGAGCGCAAGGGTACGACTGCATACACAGCTATTGGTACCATCGGACATTGGATGAGTACACCATGTTGGGCGACGACACTGTGGGTGCGCGGTCTGTCTTGCCGATCGATCTAGTGAGCGTCGAGGAGTCTTCACGCGTCACGTACGATCATTTCCCCTCTAAGCGAGCAAACGGCTGACCGTCTCAACGCTAGGACCCGTGGTATTATTGACTCCCCTCGACCTCACCCAAACTTGGTGTCGAATTAACCTCAGCGCGTATTTATTGTTGCCGATGCCCTCAACTTCGCAACTACCATCCGTAGCGCCATGTGCACTCCCACTATCATCGCCAATCTATACAATTTAATCATATGCTCTGGCTTCTACTAAGTTACTCGACTCCGAGCGGCGCCAACGCGGAGAGGCTGATTCTCGAGTCCGGACACTTTTGGGTCCCAATAATCGCTATCACGTATCCGCGCACATGCAGGGGCCTATCCCGACATGAACCCGCGAAATTGCAGTATACCGGATCCTTCTTTCGCAAATCAGGGATGATACGCTATTCTCAGGTTTTCTTCTCTTATGTTGAAATCTATTGCGCAATTCCGGGTACCACTCCCCACATCTCTCACCTTGAATTAGCCTCGCTTGAAAGGAAAGCCAACCAATCTCTGGGGCCGACCACCTTGGCATCTTCGTCTCGATAGTGGCGGCCTAAGATGTGGTGACGAATGGGCAAAGGGACGTGTATACGCCGATCTTCGGGCCTCCTCGCACCAACGCCAGTGTGAACCGGAGAATACTGCTTCAACAGTACAAGGGAAGGCCCCATTGTTAACAGGTCACCCAGAGCCTCGTCGAGCTTGGAGATCAGCGCCGCGCTGAGTCCCTTGGGAATCATAATGATGCTCAACACGCGAATGGTCTCTTTATATGCAGCTTGAAGCGCCGTGTCAGACAGCGGACGCGTAGTACTTACGGGTGGGAGTGTGAGACGTGCCCCTACCCGTTTGCCAGATCCATCGTCTGCGCTTGAATCCAAGTTGGGCATATATGATCGTGAAAACCGAGCGGAAGTACTGAGTACTGAAGACGAGATGGGAGTACAGGCCAAAGGGCATTCCTTGGACACGCAGAGCGTGGAAGAGTTGGGCGCGGTCCCTTGACTATTATGCCACTAGGGGCAATCGAGTACGTCATCTAAAGTCATCCAAGTATTCATGCAAGTCATTACTGCCGACTGCAATGCATGGATGTAGATAGCATGTATCGGAGCCAGTAGGCGCAGACCCCTAAGCCTCGCCAAACTTCTCGACCGCGGCCTTCTCCTCCTCAATTTCAGCTGCAATCTTTAGATCCACACCGGGCGCGAACTTCGAGCTCGCGCGTATCCTCGCGCCGTACTTGAAGAACAGGAATGGGATAGGCGCGAGTACGAGTGCGACGAGCCCGATGAGCGTGCTGGCCCATTGTATGCCCATCCCATGGTACATCTGCGTCGTGAAGAGCGGGAATGCGGCGCCGACGACTGAGCGCGCTATGGTGTTGGCTGCGAGGGCAGATGCGGCGTACATCAGGTATGTATCCACCAGATAGCTCTGGAAGCAAATGTCAGGCGACGAGATAGTGTAACGATGACACGAGAACTCACGATGAAAGAGACAAACACGAGTGTGACGCTCATCCCGATGAATATCAGACTAACCGCAGGCGCAGCCCAATGCACGTCCGAATAGGCCCCTGTCCAGCCTAACCAGAAAGCGCCAATGACCATAGCAGGCCCGGCAATCATTGCTCCGTACAGACGATGTTCAGGCGGAGGGAAGCCTCGCCATACCTTGACGAGAGCCGGGTACATTCTGGATGTGGAGATGCTGACAACGCCGCTTAGCAGTACGCCGATGCCTACGCCAATGAAGGCAAGGCCGCTTTGAGAGACCGTGAAGCCGCGCTTCTCCATGAAGATGATAGGCACCGCTTCGAACACTGTACAATCAGCCGGATTAGCTATGCTGTCTTCCCGGGGGTATATTGTGTGAGACTCACGACCGTACAGGACTCCATAGACAACCGAGTGGTAGATCGTAATAAGAAGCAAGATGAGCTCCCCGCCGAGCATCTTGAACGGCCGTTTGAGCGTGCGATCCAGAAGACTGTTGAAATCCCATCCATGCTTCTCTGCCTCAGCATACAAATCCTGGTTCTTTACAGGATCTTCCCTCCGTAGTCTGATCGCGCGCAACTCGAGGATCCGTGGACCGTACGTCTCCGGCAAGAACACAACTGTGAGTGCCGAACATACCGCCGCGAAAATGAACATGACCCAGAACACCCAACGGAAGTCGCCCGTAGTCTGTACGATGAAGCCTGAGACAAGGGGCCCGAGGACGGGTCCTAGGAAAACCATGGATACGAAGAGAGCCGACGCCGTACCACGCATGACCGGGTCCCAGATGTCCACAATGACGCCGCCGGCGTTGGTGAGTGGCGCGCAGGCAAAGAAGCCGGAGAGGAAACGAGTGACGAGGAGTGTTGCGGTGTTATGGGCGAGAGCTTGGCCGAGGATGAAAAGGGTGTAACAGGTCATGGCGAGAATCTATGCAAGATATCGATATTAGATGCGTATAGATATAGGACAGAAGATCACGCACAAAGACTGGACGTCGTCCAAAGACCTCTGAGCCGGGACCCCAGAATATTGGACCCACGCAGTATCCGAACAAAAACAAGCTGGTGACCAGGTCCGTAACTTCGACTGATACGCCGAAGTACTGCATGATGAGTTTACTGGATGGTGTTGGTGCTGACGACGCGAATGTGCTGTCGAGTAACGGGTGAGTCACGAACGTAAGGTGTAGATAGGATGAGCACGCACACGTTGACCGTCAACAGCGAGCAGATCAACGTTAAGAACCACCGATACTTTTTCGACCAGTTGTGCGGGTTCCCCATATCGTCCGAACCTCCGAAGCGCACTAAATTCGGATCATGCTCATGCTTGTGTCGCGGTGCAGGTGTGGATGGACCTCCAGAAGGCGAAACGGGCGGAGGTGGCTTCAGAGGTGGCTCTTCAGGATCGTCGCCGCCATAGTCCTCAATGCGCTGCTCGGCCCTCAGGATCTCCTCGCCGATCGTAGACTCCATAGATGTGCTGGAAGTGGAAGCCGTAGGCTGAGTTGACATCGACACTGGCATGCGTGGAGAAGGACCTGCGGGTGAAGCAGTGAGGCGGAGGGGAAGGGAGTCCGGCAGAACAAGCAATAGAGAGACATTTCCGGCTGTCAAGTGTGCACTGTTTATAGCTTTTAGCCGGAGTTGAGGACTTCGAAGCGTTATTGAGCGAACTCGGTCAGATAACCCTTCACCGGAGGCTTATAGGTCACACTCTGGCACGGGGCTGAGCGCGCCTTTGCCCCAACGACTCGGCTCTTCACCCGAGTCTGGCGTGCGCTTCTGAACATGGATATTGACACGAATGAGGCCGGCAATAATATATAGCCGATCCGAATCGAACTTCGGGCAAGTGGACGCTGGCCGTAGTGGACAGTCAGCAGGTTCATATTCGACCTTCTTTATGGTGGTGACATCATTATGAGTGCCGCTGGGTTAGCTGTGGCGCGATCACTGAGCGATGTGGTGGAGCGAGCATACTGGTTCTTGCTTAGTGACGGTTTGGAAGATGCTTTGAGGGTGAAAAAATATGAATGTGTTAGCAATATTAGCATAAGGCATAAGGTATCACGGTTACGAGTCATACGGAGACGTCTATGCATGCGGTAAGCGCACACATCGCGGCTCCCTCGTCCTATTCGAATCCTCGTCCCGCCCGAACGGCCAAGTCGGAACAACACACATCTCCTACGTCCATATCTCGCATCAGTGCCTACTCCCTCAAGTGCATATACACGACGTACCTCAACAGAACACTCTGGCCGGCACTTAACCCATGCCTGAGTCCAGTCCAACCAACTCAGAAGTGCGGCCACCTCCGCCTTCATAACGTCTGCGACTCCTTGCACATCGTGTTCCTTGAGCGACTCGTTCTCGACGTCAAAAGCGGCGTGAAACATCCGTCCTAGCCTTCGGCAGATTTCCTTCATAACATCTTCGACTGCACCATGTAGAAGCCATTCCTGCGGTGTCAAGAGGCCGGTAGGTATGCCCGCCGTATGCGTAGACGCACAGCGCTGTACAACAGGCGCTAACCACGCCTTCCCTGAAGCAGCGTTATCATCAGGTGGCGAATCTGCCATCGTGAAGTGCGGCGCAAGCATTGTGAGAACTTGAGCGCGAGCTTTGGCCGCTTGTTCACGTATATTGGGGTAGGATGCATTGCTTAATGTGTGAGCCAGCAGCTCGAGGCGTTGGCTATAGCGCTCGACGACGACGTGCGTGATGCTGACCCAATCAATGGCGCTTCTGCCATTCTCGTCCCAGTCCTCGATGACACCTTTAATCTCCTGGATCTTCGATTCCGCTTCCACCTTATAAATACCCTTTAACCGATGCTGTTCTCGTGGGTTCCCGCGGCGCAGTTCGACTAGGCTGGAGACGACCGGGTCATAGAAGGTTACGAGCTTGTGGTATAGCAAGTGCACACGCGTCTCGCCAGGTGAAAAGTCGTGCCATTTTCCCGCAACACGTACTTCGCCTCCAGCGTCGGTGGGAAGGGCGCCGCGCCAGCCTGGAGGCGACGGTGTAGGTTCTCGACGTCCGGGACCACGACGAGGAGGTTTCGGGTCGTCATCAATATTCAAGGAGTTTGAAGGGGAGGACTTGGGAGGAAATCCAAAACCGCTGTTGTGAGGGAGAATCTTGCTGGCTGAGAGAAGGTGGAGGCCGTCGGTGAAGTTGCATTGCATGATCTCGCTATAGCATTCTCAACTAATCATTCCCAGTTGCAAGTAAGGGAATAAACTCACAAGTGTACCTCCATCCTGACGAAGCCGTCGATACCCAACGGCCTTCCCCACTCGCACAACCTAGTAATCTTCTCGCCTTCACCGCCACCCCATCCTCCTCCTCCACCTTTAACTTCTCCGTACATCAAGACCTCCTGCGAGTCCAGTGAGCCATCAGAAACTTTCGCCGCGCTCGAACCGTCGAAGTACAGAAGCTTCAAAGGACGCGTCGTTGCGAAAGTGAGAACGTGTCCATCGTTGCCGTTTGCGAAGAAATAAGAGTGTTCAAAGTCGAACGCTATCCAGTCTGGTTTATCGGGAATAGATGCAGAACGTCGGCCGTAATAGAGAACTGTACCGACTGGAATTGTGCACGGTACGATAGAGTGTCCTGTGTGTGTAACATGCTGGTCAGCGTCAAGCAGTAATCGAGGCGCGTCAAGCAGATCACAGCGCTGGCGCTATCTGATAAGAGCACGTCGGACCGCGGGCGAGCTGGACGCGACTTGGACAGCGACGCTCACCTAGGCGTACCACAGTATTCGGCCAACGTTGAAGCAGCGAGCTCACAGAGTTGAATATGAGATGACCCGTGGCGTCGATGTCAAGCTCTACGTCCCATTTCAAGTCTTCCCCTTCGACCAGATTAAACGGCGTCTGGGCATTCTCGGCGTGCGGTCGAACCGATATGGCGAGCACGACCGTGGCCGCTATTACGACGAGCAGACAAGATACTCGTATCATTGCGCGTCGAGAGGAGGAACGGGTCGAGGGAGCAAAGCCTTCATTACTGCTATGGTGCTAGTGAGGCTAAACTGCGGCCGTGATAGGACCGACGCCCGCAGCAGGTTACACGACTGCAGAATCTTCTTCTTGCACGATGCCATTACAGCACCCTACCCTCCGGATGCGACTCAATAGGGCTCAAAACCAGACTAGAGTCTTTATGATGAATAGCTGGCTTCGTCGACCCTTGACGTATACTGCATGAAACGCCTGCTCTCATCATCCCAGATACAAGATCTTAAACTGGAGGTGCATCTGGACGTCATGTACATCGGAAACGCGGGCTAGGCGATACAACAAGCGAACACACAGAACGACGGAAGCACAGGCCTGCACGTCCCCATCCTACGTTCAGAACTTTCCGCTCGGATGACTAGGCGCCTGGCCCGAAGTCGGGCGGTATTGTACCTTTCAGCGTCCTGCGAATGTCGCCAACATAATTCTTCGGTTCCACCCCATCGGCGAACGTGTGGTTCCAACCTCTCAGGATACCCTGCACAACCTGCACCCCCGCAAGGTATATGTTCATGACCGCCGCATCGTACCCTGCATCTTGTCCATTGAAGAGATTGTCGGAGGCTGATTGCCCAGGTGCAGGTCGGTCGAAGTCCGACGCCGTGCGCATCGAAATAGTGCGCCCAAAGTCGACAAGACCATGAACATCGCCGCGCGCCAATGCTGCTAGAACCCCGCTGTCTTCTTGCTGCGTCGTGCAATACTTCGCAGAACCGTTGGTGAAGAGATCCATCGCGTTCTCGAACGCTGTGGCGAGGATCTTCCCAGAGAACCTAAAGCGAAGGTCCTTCGTGAGTAGCGTGTGACTGCTTTTGATGACCCACTCACCAGACGTCTGACGTAGCGGTATCACAGGAGAGGATAGAGGGCTCCAACGTCGCAGGCAAGTTTTCGGGATCGGCGGCATACGTCGCGCGGTACGCTTGCGCGGAGGCGGAATCGTTCAACGTCGCATTGCGGGCGAAGCCGATTGCATGGCGCCGCAGTGCATCGTTCAACTCGTAAACCTCAGTCCCGTAGATGAAACTCGGGTAATCACCAACTGCTGTCGTTCCCTGTGGGATATAGCCCGTTGGAGATCCCTCCGGTCTCTCCCGCGCATCGAACTCGTACTGCAGAGCCACCTGAACCGAGAAACGCGCGAATGCGACTGAAGCGAGCGTCCCGACTTTAGGATTGATCCCAGCGTCGCCGGCAAGAAGGAAGTACGTGTTCGTGAGGTTGAACGAAGGAGAAAGGACAAGCGCGGTCGTGGAGGCTGCTGCGTTTATTTCGCCCTCGTCGGTGATGAGTTGACATATCTCGCCGTCGGCGGTACAGTGTATGTGAGGGTACATGCTGGAAAGACCGGGGATGCTGATATTCTGCTCCAGCAAGTCAAACTCGGGGATCCCATGCCAGATGTTAGCCTCGTCGTTGTACTAATGATAGTTGAGGTTGAGTGGATCTGGTAGACAGCTGCATGACACGTACGAAGTCCACGATGACAACTTTGGGGGCAATGACCGTCGCACAGGCTGCCGACAGGCCAGAGAGGAAGATAGGTAATGTCAAGAAGCGCTTCATTGTATCCAGAGACAATGCGTATGCGATGAGGCCACAAACAGAGAAACCCGATAATAGCAGTCGTCCTCGGCCCGCGGGCATGCAAGTGTTGAGTATACAGCCGTGCTGACGCAGCGATGCTATATACCGAATAGCGGTAGAGCGGTGTTCAGGACAGAGATCAGACTCCCAGCATGCCCTTACCGTCACCAGCGTGGCGTTCACAGCGGGAAGCGTTATGGATTTATCCATTTCAGAAACTATCATCGTACGACGCACAGCTTCCATCTGCATCATTCATAGGTTTCGGCTTACAGTATGAAGCCCCGCTGTCTTCAACCTACCAGAGACACCCACATTCGTCGGTGACTGCCTAAATGATGGCCGCAGTCTTCACGAGACAAGGGGTTTGGGTTTACCCTGAACTATGCATAGAAGAGAGTTCATCTTTGCATGAGAGTCTGTCGCCTCGAAACGAGCAGCTGTACACATGTATCACATCCCGCAGACACTCCTCAGAATCGTGTTGGAAGATCAGTGCTATCCGACGGCTTTGGTTCCCAGGAGGAACAAGAGAAGCTGCAGGCACTGGAGCCGCGCCGTTACATCGAGGAAGAAGCAGAAGCGATGGCGGAGATTTGCCGGGACTCAGTACTAGGTTCCCGACCTCATCGGCCAGAACGTACAGCAGGCTGAGGTGTGAATAACTGTCTGCAAGGATGATATTCGGAACAGCCAAATTCACGGCACAATACCACACAACCACATATATATATATATATATCGCTCTGAGAAACAGCACTGCACCAAATAAGTACAAAGTATAGTAGCCAGACTTGATATCGTTCGGATCCGTTCAAGCTGAATAAGTACCAATCAACGATTCAAGCGTCGGCCAAAGATACAGCCGGTGTAGTTTTCGTGTCGTCCTGCTGGACCTGCGATTGGATATCGACATCCATGCTTTCCGCGCCTACGTTAGTCAAGGACTGCTCGCGATGCACCTGTCGCAGCTCAGTCACGTTGATGTCAAGGACGTGACCACGTCCGGGTTTGATGAAAGCATGCTTGACGCGAGAGCCCACACTTCCGGTGCCCCAATCTGACCGGCTGGATGGTGCAGAGCGTGACTCAGAGTGCACACGCGGGGATTGCGAGTAGACTGTGCCACTGCCCGCCGAGTTCGTGGCGCCCTCGATGTAAGACTTCCGCGAGTGAACGAGAATGACGACGATCACAGGGTACATTCCCTATGAGTAGGCTGTAAGAAATAAAGTAGCAATATGCGAATAATGAACAGCTCACGAGGATGTGGCTGGTCATGTACGTCCAGATGGTACTTGCGAACACTAATTGTGGCGTGGACGTCTCGAGATTAGGTACATTCCCGGCATCGTCAACCACAGCTGACAGCTACTTCATGATTGAGTACCATCCTAAGTAGATATCGAAGCTGCACGTACGATAAAGAGGAAGAACAGGACGCCCGACTCAATCATGATTGCCATGATCTTCTCTGCGCGCGTCTTCTTGTTCGTAGAGCGGAAGGAAGAGCTGATGGTGCGCCTATATACCCTGTATGCAGCCACTTTAGTGAGTGAGTTGGCCTGTGAAATACGATCAACGCATACCATGTCTTCCAGCAGATCATGGCGGTGGCAACGGCCGTCGTAGCCAAGGTCATGGAATACGCCGCAAGCTGGATGTTGACACAGAACGGGGGGTTGAGGAAATCACCAAGCTCGGGGTCGGCGTCCAGTTTCGCCACGCAGTAGGAGATGAGACAAGACGTTGCTGAGGTATCATAAGAAACATCTAAACGATGGATTGGAAGACTCAACGTACTGAAAGAGCCCAAAAGAAGTGCCATCGGAATGAGAAGAACCCAGCGCTCGCGGGGCTGAGACCAGAACGCGTAGGTGCGCCATATGATGACTACGTCTCCTAGATTCATCTGCGTACAGCATCGTCAATGTTTACAGAGGTCCATTACATGAGGGTGCGAATGCCAGAGGACGCACCATAAACGCATACAGCGCGTTCTGCACAGGCCAGGGCAAGACCATGTTGTCATATCTGTCTGCGAGCGTGTCCGAAGAGGTCGAAGTAAGGGTAAACGTAATCTCCCGGATGGCGTTGTTCACGTCGATAATGGAAGTTGCCGTATCGAGCAAAAGCATCGTCACAACAACGGCGAAGATTGCGATAGAGAACTTCGAGCGTCCATTCCGCTTCCTAGAGTACGCATCACGGTTATTATCGGGACGCCTATATGACGACTATGTAAAAAAGAACGTACAAGAGAATCCGGCCGCACATCACGACGAGAACAAAATAAGTCGCTGGTATGTAAGTTGAGTACCAGAAGGGTGTACAGGTTGCCGCAGGCGGCGCCTGCGTACAGCGAGACTCACTGTAGAGGATTGATTCGACGACAAGAGCAACAATGCTTTGGATGGTGTCATTGCCAATGCTGTTGAGTGTCGCAATGTCCGAGTCTGAGAGAGTGGAGTTCGAGGTACTACCAGAAGCCATGGCGCAGATATGTCAACCGGCCAGTGCTGGGTCGAATGAGCACAACCTTGGGGCAGCAAAGAGTGGTATTTTGAACCTTCGGTGTTTTGAACCTTCAGTACTGTGAGTTTCACTCGCATTGACGACCCAAGGTGGGATACTACGGCCCACATCCTGATGCCGGACACTCATCGGTTCACATCTTGAGCCCTCTTCAGCCCACGATGCTCGTTTGCTACGGTTACTTTTCAGTCAAAGAGTGTCCAGGTGAACACATTCCCAGAACTATCGCTCAATCTGAAAGCCACAGGCTACTACGCATCTCGCTTAAGCCAACAAGGGTCTTCACAAATAACCGTGTTAGCTGGATGGTCGAAGCTTCGTTAACTTTCTGCCAAGCTAATGATAGCTCTATTGAGCCTCATACAGATGCCCGACTGTCACGCAAGAGCTGATTATCATAAGTGCGCGATCGCATGAAGTTGGTTGCCTGCGAAAGTGTCCTTGACTCTTGAGCTTGAATCGAGAAGAAGTTCGAGCGGGAGCGGGAGAAGCCTCCGTGCATGTCGGCGCGGTGATGGTCAAGTCGGAAATACATGTCCTGTGCCGTTCCATGCCACACAAACGCTGATAGGGATGAGAAGCAGGATTGGCGCGCAGGTGACGGAGAGACGCAACTCGATCGACAGCGGCACAACGGCAGGGCTTCGGCCCGGTATCTGCCGATGCGCTGATGGCACGGCGTCGGGCCGGATTGCTTTCAGTCGCTTGCCCACAACCACCGCCACTCACGATGACAGCTCAGTTGAATGCAGAACCGTATACGCTGCGTTTAAGTTACATGCATCCTCGCACCACCCTTGCACCGCGCTAGCGCGCGTATGGGACAGCAAGCACTGGCACTGGCTCAACGCATGTTACCACTCTGGCTTGTCGGCGACTGGGAGGAGGTGCTTGCCTTGAACCCGTTTACGGTGAAGCTCGCTATCAATCTATTTTGGAAAAACCCGGTTTTCTCCCTCTGTGTAGGCATAGCAACTAGTCCAGTTCAGCGGATATCCTTCTCGATGCAAAGCACGCGTCGCCGCCGAGTAGCACACCGATTACTGTGGGGGCACACTATCCTCTGCAGAACGTAGTGCAGCCTATGATCCATCTGCATTCAGTTGGAAATGACTCATTAGGCATTCAGCACGGGTGCTATCGGGTAAACATCTAGGTCCCGAGACCCAGGCACTCTCCGCGCCGAGTACGCTATCCTACACATCGTTTCCTGTCAGGCAACGAACGCAGTCTTGCCGTGTGCCATCTCTCTCATGGTGCGTACAGAGTGGCGAATACGGCATCCGAGAGCGCTTTCTGGACGCTCGGAGCCATACTACTTGCCTGTCTGCGGTTGACAAGCGGGCCTCACTCGAATGTCAATCTATATACATACAAGTATGCTTGAACGCGGTGGCCTGTACGCCTCCAACGAGAGATCTGTTGCTAAATAGAGACTGCAGATTTGAAACTTGTGCTCTGGATGTTGTGCGAGATAGCGTCGGGCAGGCTCCCAGACGAAGTTTGTCCGAGTCCGAGGGATGGACGCCACGATGTGTCTGCTACCCGCGCGTGTTCTCATCCATTCGGTAGGAAGTGATGATCTATGTATCATGTTGAGGGTGGTTCCTGGTGGTGATTCTGCAGTCAAACTCTGTTGCTTGATCTCACTGGTCAGCAGCTGATGAGACATGACAATGTGTACGCTCCAACATTCGTCCCTCGGTAGAAGCCTCTGCCTTCTCGCATTGTGTTTCTTTGGTACTCGAAGTATGCGAGGCTAGTTATAGGCATGCCAGTTATTCCAAAAGAGAGATGGCATACAGCTGGACACTGAGAGTCCGTAAACTGCACCGGGTCATGTCTAGATGTTACTCCGATTCATACGAACAAGGCGCAAAACTCTAATCAGAAAGACCGTGGACGTTGTTGGCCTCAAAATACGCCTCGGCGAGAGCGTCCAAGACCCATGCGCTTGGTGGGGGTAGCTCAAATTCAATAGCCCAAGACGCCAACTCCTCCCTCCTCAAAGCCACACCATGTTGGGCAACGAGGCGGCTGAGAAAAGCCACCGCATCGGACATGTCATACGGGCGAGCTTCCGCCTTGGACAATCGGTCAACCTTCGTAATGAGCGCAAAGCGCCACGGTGCCGCGTAGACAGTGAACCCCGATGCCCGGAAAACAATCTCATTTTGTTCAATCGCCTCTTCGTATAACTCCTTCAGCGAGTCTTCCTGCAGAAATATTGAGTTCTTGCCATACGGTCGTAAACAACACACTAACCTGCACGTAAAGTGCGACATCATCGTTGAGCCAACCTTCCTCCAGTCCGAGACCCTTGCACGCGGCAGACGTGGCAGCGGTAAGAACCCGTAGCGTATCGACCGTACGCGCCTTTGTACGAAAGAAGATGTCGACGTCTGTGGTAGACTGGCGAGTTCGAAGCAGCATGGTATTGACGGTACCTCCAACAGTGACCATGTTGATGTTCATCCCTTGCCCGTGGACAGCGGCGGCGACGATCGACAATCCCCTTCGTATTTGTTCTGGCGTGAGCCGCTGAGTTTGTGTGATAGCCGGTTCGATAGGGTCCTGAAGAGCAGCGGAGATATGGGCAGGCCAAAAGTCATGCATAGTGGTAGCGACGCGCATGTAAGCAAAGGGACCGCCAGGTATTTATCTTACTCGTTTGGATACACCAATATCAGACTGGTACCGCACCTTTGAAGGCTCCGTATATGTTCCGCTCTCAGCCACTACCTTCGGAAACCTGGAAATCGCTCTGGTATAGTCCATCCGATGTGCCCGCGGGAATGGCTTTGCGCGTGACATCCAAGGAGCTCGTGCCCATTCAAAGAATGTCGCAGTTGATGAGATGCGTATGGAGTCCCGGTGGCGAAGGACAAACGTGCGTGGTGGTGAAGGACAAACGTGCGTGAGATGAGGGACAAGTCAATGATATGCAGTCTTCACTCGAACTTCCGCAGTAGGTTGCATGGACTCACGCCGTCGTCTACGTACGCCGTACGAAAACAGCATAGTGTATGAAGACCAATCTTAGTATACTTTCACCGCTGTACCAACCTGCTACACATGTGCCCTGGACGGTACAGAGGGGACTACATAGCATTGAAGATGCATATGATCGTGGTAGAAGGCAAGTCGCGTCGACGCACAAAATCGGAAGAGCGCGCGCAGGGCGTGGCGCCGGTCTCCTCTCACCACCATCACTGCACTCAATACATTTGATGAAGCTAAACCTTTTGATAGAGATTACTGAAAACATCGACACCTACGCTTTGAATATGCCTCTGATCCATGCCCAGGCGCGCTGAAGGCATCGACGCGTAGGGCCCCATGCCAGCGTGATACCTGCCTGCACGGCGCCCTGTATCACATCCTCAAGGAGCAGTGCACTTATGCCCAGCGGTGCTACGACTGGCGCGAGAACCGGACTCACAAGCGGCACCACGATGGCAGCTATGGCCAAGAAAACGAGTACGCGTACCGCGACTTCAAGGCCAATCTCCGCGACCGTCGCCGCGTCCATAGCCTCGTTTGGCTTGTCGTCCCAAACCTGGCGGCTCACCAACCCGGTACCGATGTGGCCGATGAAAGAGGTGAGCAGACTTCTACGGGTCAGGGCTGGGAGCGATGTGAGTCTCTGAAACAATCTACACAGTGCCCGCCCGGACTTACTCCGTAACAGCGCGTTCCCAAGGCGAATCTTGTTAAGGCGTGCATCGCGAATCCAATGGCCATTCCTCTCTGGACTCGACGTCAGATACGAGCTTGTTTTGAATGTTTGTAGAGCTCACGCATGAATGAAGATATGTGTCGGGCAACAATGTTCACCCAGTAGCGCCAACCTCGGGCTCTAGCTCTACCCGCTAGGTTCGAGAAGAGGGCCAAGCACGGGCTGGCAACTGCAATCTGAGCAGCTCCTGCAGCGGCATCGAGTTGGAATTTGACCGAAGCCACGGTCTTCTTCGCTAGAGCCCCGACGCCCTTCGGGCCGCATGTACCCTCCCCACTGGCCGCCTGGCTGACGACGAGGTGACCTGTCCAGCCCTGGGTTTGCTGCTCGAAAACACCAACGGCGTTTTGCGCTGGCGCATTAGCAGGGTAAGAGCACGGACGACCATCTTCGCTGCTCTGCATGTTTGGCTGGTCCGTGTAAAGTGCGGGGGCTAGTTCGCGCGATGGGCTGCTTGTTGTCGAAGGGAGGTGTATATCTACCATCGAGGCTTTCCCCAAGTGTCCTCCCGTCTTCGGCGCTTCCATATCTTCTACCAAACAGGTGAACGTCATCAATGGGTCATCGATGTGCGGCTCGGATAGAGACTCGGATTGAGGCGTGGCAACACGTCTGAACGTGAGCTTGGGTGGCGAAAGAGCTTTAACGTCCTGAGCGCTCTCTGAGCATGATTGCGAACATGAATATGAGATTCCGGTACGCACCTGCGCAGTCTTTGTAACAGCCAGTGCAGCTCTCTGCCCCGCCTCCGCTAATTTAAGCTTGACGTCCACCGCACAAGCCGTCATATACTGGCCAGCAGCCGGGATATATGTATCGCGGATATCCACACTGGTCTTGTGAATGTTATAAATGCCTACTCCGGCAGTAATATTAATTCGCGTCCAGAACGAGAACGGGATATTTCGCTCCGGGCTCATAAGGCTAGCGGGGAGCACAGGAGAGACCATGGTGAGTGTGCTCGTAGCTCTGTCATTGCATTGGCGCTGTGGCTGCACCTATAAGTATACCTGGGAGGACCGCGGCGGCGTGAGAGCCCTACACCACGAGGCTCTCCAACTGGCTTCTGGACTTGCCATTCAGGAGACTGATTTGCCTGTCCGAATAGACGCCTGCGTGTTCTTGCGGTCTGGATTGCTATGACTGCGCACAGTATTTGCTTCGCATCGCCTACTCCCAGCTGCAGGATGTTACCGTCCGTACTAATCGGCAGTGTAACATTAAACATACGTTCATACAAGCAGGATAAACGATGTTCGCACGGCAAGTACAAGATAAGGTACGACTATGTGGGTTCCCAGTCTCATTGCAGACCACCGATTGTCTGCTGATGCCAGCCAGCCCATGCTTTCTCCTGCACATCCCACAAATGTGCACTCAGCTGCTTCAGCCGATCGACGTACGTCAGCTCCAAAGCTGCCTCAGGAATGACAAAATCGAGATCTCCCTCCCTCAACCGCCTTCCACGACCCTGGTCCGCATAGCGAAGCTCGATCCAGAGGCTTTGTAACCCATTGAGGATCTGTGGATGCCTCGCAGCCAAATCACCATATCCAACCCCATGAGCGATTGCATAGAATGTTCCCTGCGGTGCATGTATGCATACGGGTTTCCAGGTTCGTAGGTCCTTGCATAGGGCATCGAACAACCAAAGGAGTTGGGCGGTTATGGTACGTTCTGGTCGGGATAACTTCGTGACGATGGTACCGCCGCGGGTGATAACAGTGAGGCCGATGATGAGCTGGGATATGAGGAGACGGTCTCCGATGCTGTGCACGTCCGAGCCCTCTCGCCGCAATGGGTGGCCGTCGAGTAGCACGAGGTTGAAGCCATCAGGGTGCGATGCAGGTGTCAATGGCAACGGTACCAGGCGCGGGTCGGACACTACATAAGGTGGAGCTAGCTGGTACGCGTTGATGTCACCCCAGATGAGCTTGAAACGACTACGAAAGTTGGGTTCTAGGAGGTAACTATGGCCTCCTTGCGAGACAGGAAGCGAAAGCCCCGTGCCGCGCGCGTTCGGGTTGGCATTCAAGATGTACGATGAGAAGCCGCCCGGGCAGCATCTGATAGTAAATGAGTCCCTTGCTACTGAATCGGAGGCGAGTAGAACCTTACCCAACATCCAGAAATGTGAAGCCTTCAGGAGCGCGCGTGAGCTTAAAAACTTGATCTATCTCTTCGAGGGCCTTCTTCATGGTCTCAAACCAGTGCATCTGGAGGGCTTCATCTGCATACGCCTCGTCCGCAACCTTCTCCCTGTGTGTCTGGTACGCCTTCTTGTGCACATAGCTGGACTGTAGGCATGATGGTTGAACAAGTGTGGCGTCAGAGACAGCAATCTTCCCACCTTGTGATATTCTCGAAGGTTATTGAGGGCTGGATGATCCAGGTGGCGCGGCGACAGTATACGGTCCATGGAGATGGGTGTAGGATGAAAACGAGCTCAGCGCTGAATGGCGCCTTTTGTACTGTATGAACGTAGAAAGCTAGGCAAGGGTCTGGATTCCTTTGTTCGGTAGTGATTGTCAGCTGACGGCCTACCAGGGCAACCCTAGTACGATCTTGGTATGGATGGCAGGGAACGATTCATCCTCAGGCTACAAAGCTTATCTGGCGCCTGGAAATCTGGTCAGAGCGAACGGAAAGGTTGCGTTTCAAGCGAAGAAGCCTACAACACGTTTCCAGCTAACCAAAAGCGGCCTTTCTGGTACCTATAATGCAATATGAAGTGGTATCCGCAGGCCCTGCGGGCAGCATTGAAGACGCCCATGTAGCCTAGAGTCACACCGCCTTCTTGTGCTATGAATGGCTGCGCAGTGGTCAAGTTCAGAACCGCCGACTCGACGTCGCAGCGCGTTTGAATCTTTCACTCTAGTAGAGACCAAGTTGCATAAAGGGGCCATGTTGACTTTGTAGACAACCGCTTCGGCTGGAGGTCAACCAGCCAGTAATCGTGGCGGTCGAGAGCAAGACGCGCGCCAGGACACACGATGATCAACACGAGTCCAGTTCGTGGCACGCACGTGTGATGACGTCGGAGATAAAATATACGGAACGCGCGCAAGCCCTCCGCCGCCGCATCGTCCGGGCTCAGCAGCTTCAGAACACCCTTTGCCTCCTCCTACCACTAGCACTACCACGAGAATGTCCTCTGAGCCCGTCCCCGAGAGCACACTTCCTTACCCGCCTCTCTACGAGGGCAAGAAGTTCGTTGCGCTGTCCGACTGGTCAGTCCGTTAAAGCACTTCCGCGCGCCGGGATCGCGCCCAAGTTCATCGGCGCGTGTGCCCGATCTTGCCTATTTATGCTCGGTATACAGGGATGGCACAATCACGAACCTCGACTCGAACGACTGTTTGTGCTCCGATCACAGTTGACTCGACGCGGAAGCTCATACCGGTCCGCAGACCTGACCGACAACTACGGCTTTGGCTTTGACGAGCGTCGCAAGATCAGCGAGAAGATCTTGCACGGCGATGTCACTTTCCGGTACACTATACATTTGGAAATCAGTGGTCAAAAGCTGACAAGCTGAACAGCGATGGTTTCTTTGAGGAGATGGAGAGTGTCTCTAAGAAGGGCATCACCTACGACCAGGCCAAGCAGATTCTGCGCGAGAGTAAGCCCATAAGTGGCCCATCTCTAAGCCTCTATCTAATTGTCCTTCCAGACATATCCCTAGACCCTGGTTTCAAGGACTTTTACCAGTTCAGCCAAGCGAACGACATCCCCGTAATCATCGTCTCAAGCGGAATGGAACCCACCATCCGCGCCGTGCTCTCCAACCTTCTCGGCGAGCACGAGAAGGACATTCACGTCATTTCCAACGACGTCGACCTCCACTCGGACGGTACATGGTCGGTCAAGTATCGCCACCCGTCCTCTGGCTTCGGACACGATAAGAGCCAAGCGATCCTCCCTTACCGCCGGCTTGAGAACCCGCCTTTCACTTTCTTCTTCGGCGACGGTGTAAGCGATCTTAGCGCTGCGCGCCACGCGGACATGCTCTTCGTCAAGGAGAAGCCTGGAGGCGAGAACGATCTTCATCGGTTCTGCGTGAAGGAGGGTATCAAGCATGTTCTGTTCCATGACTTCAAGGCTGCGCTTACTGCTGTAGAGTCGATCGTGAAGGGAGAGAAGACGGCAGAAGACTGGTTCACGATTGGACGCGTCTAGATGTATAGATGTACCACATAGAGGACTGTAGAGCCTAACGAATGTATACTCTCCCGCAGTGTTGGTTATAGAACATCTCCTACACATGATCGAGCTGGAGTTCGTCTATCCACAATGAATTAGGACGGATAAGGAAAGAGGAAGATAAGACAGCAAGGATATCTACAATTGCGGGGTAATTTTAAGCTAAATCTGAACACTAGGTAAAACGAGAGCAGCAAGACTGAGCAAAGATGAGAGTGAGAGTGGAAAACAACTCGAATGAAAAGGAGGGGATGATTGGGTTAAGTACGGGAAGAGATATGTACGGCGAAGCAGATCAGCAGTCGGATAAAGCAGGATACTAGGGAGGGGAATAGTAATGTACGCAAATAGCGCAGATCCACAGACAGAGTAGAGCACTGGAAACGGAACACAGAAGGCAGTCCGCAGTCCACAGTCCGCAAACACGTACACCAAGGGAAACACAACACTAGAACCGGTTCATGATGGACTCGCGTGCCCGAGATGACGTCCGCCGCTGACGCACAGTACCCGTACGAGAGTGCGTGGGGCCCTCGCGGTCGCTCTCACCATCGCTCTCAGCATCGGCGTCGATGCTAGGCCGGCTCTCGAGACTCGGGCGCGGGTCGTACGCGTAGTCGGGCGGAACGGGGAAGTCACTCAAGCCGCTCATACGACTTGCACCATCTGAACTTGCGTTCGTCTGATAACTCGAACGGCTGCGCTCGGTATGGGCACTCCGTGGGGGTACGAGCCCCGAGCTCACGCTCGAGCGTGCACCAAGGGGTGAGAGCCCGCTCATCGCGCTCAGCCTTCGCAAGCTAGGCGATGCGCTCGTAGAAAAATCGCGCAAAGGACGCACGACGCTCTCCTCCGTCTCGCCACCCGAATCGTTCTCTTGCTCGGGCTCAGGGTCGAATCGATGTTCTTGCTGGTGCATATAAACCGGCGAGTCGCTGCGCCTGTACGGTCCAGTAAGCATATCGAACCGCTGAGTGAGCTCGTCAGAGCCCATCTCCGTCTCGTCTGCGGTAGAGTACGCATCGCTGGCGAAGTAGTCGACGTTTCCGAGTCCGTGTCCAAGCTCGGTGGTGTTGTCAGCAGTGAAGTAGCCATCGGCATCGGTGTCTTCCGCAGAGGTATGTTGCATTGGCGTCTCCCGTGCGCTCACGTACGGGCCTGGCGTTCCCTGTCCGCTGTACAGCCCGGGCGTCTCCAATGCACTGGCGTATAGCCCGGGTGTTTCGCGTGAGCTCGAGTACGGATCAGGAATCTCGCGCGCGCTGGCATAAGCCCCTGGGGTCTCCACGGCACTGGTGTATCCCTCGGGAGACTCGACGGCGCTGGCGTAGTCATAACCGTAGTCCCGGCCCCGTACATTCGAGCTTGCGTACACGCTGAGCGTCGACACGCTCGAGCCTGGCGTCGGCACACCGGGCCGTGCGCCGGGGGTCGGGCCGGAAGGCCGCAAGTAGCTCGATGCGGGCGACGAAGTCACTGTGCGCGTTGTGATCTCCGGCGAGCGGTTGGGCGTTGACGGTACGATAGGGCGTGGACCAAAGGTGTCACCGACGGCATCAGCGCGTTCAAGTGCAGAGTCAGACTGAGACGAGTGACTGTTGTTGGAGGGTAGAGGCGATGGTTCGTGGCCAAGCTGCGATGGGCCGCTAATGGACAGGTGGCGGGAGAAGCGGTGGTCGTCTTGTTCAACGGCCTCGGGTGTGAGAGCAGCTTCGATGGCGCCAACTCGCAGGATGTCTGTATCGGAGCATAAGTTAGGCGCCGCAGGGAGGACTATGGCCTGACATACCGTCCTCATGAGAGAGCGAAGAATTTTGCAAGGGACTGCTAGACCGTGAGCTGCCCGCACTCTCCTCCGCCTCCACGTCCTCAGGAATGCCTAGGTCTATCAATCAGCATGCAGCGAACCATTTGAAACCAAACGAACACACCGATTCGAGGTGGCGCAAACGCATGCATCCTGAGCGGCGCCGTCGGACTCTGCCCAGGCGGCACACCACCAATCTCATCTGGACGCTCTCCAGATAATCCTCCAAGTCGACTTCCCCATCTCTGACTGTACTCCTCCGTCGTATCCTCACCACGAAGCGATGTAGAGTCTGACGAAAGACTCGTGCCGAACGACGGTCGATACCTGATCTCCTCCTGTAACGCCCCAAGTTCCGCGCTCAGCTGTCGCGTCAGGTTCGTCAGACCACTTCCCGCACGGCTGCTCCTGCTTGCAGCGTCGAACTCGAGTGGGATGCTTCTGGGTGAGCTGAGATCCGTAGCACCAGCCCGCGGCGAACCGAACTCGTGCAAACGATCGCGTGGAGAACCGACGTAAACCGTCGTCGCGCCTTCATCCCCACTGGCCCCTTCGTCGTCCTCGTCACCCACCACCGCTTCCTCCAACTCGCTTGCCACCACTTGTGAACGAACAGGGCTCGGCGAATGCACAGACTTGACAGAAGGCGTATCCGCAGGCCGATAGAACAAATCGCGATATCTTGTCAGATCCTCTCCACTCCCGAACGGTTGACCGGGGCTAACACTATCGCTGCGCTCATTGCTTGGTGTACTGCTGGATCCGGGACTGGCAGCCGCATGTGGTGTCAACAGATTCCTGAAGTCGCCCTCAAGTGGTCCGCCTTCCATAGCAAGAGCATGGCGCGCGAGCGCGGGTGCATTGCCCAGTACGTCGTCGCCTCGTTCGTCATATAAGGCTTCGGCGTCAGGAGAGTAAGGTTCGACGGAGTATACGCTGCCGGGTGTTGTCCAGTCGTACTCGTCTCCTTCACCACCTTCGCCCGACCCACCCTGCGCACGCGAAAGAGCAAGGAACGGCGCAGGACTATGGGCAAGCGCGTCGCCTAGGTCTGGCGCTGGCACAAACACGAGGCTGTCTGGACGGAAAGGGTTCACGCTCGCAGGCGGACTACTCGCGACTGTGTTCGCCGAGCGCGAGCTATTGGCGTGGCTAAGCGGGCTCTGAAGTAGTGGCGGGCGACGAGCTTGGCCAGTGAGAGGCGTCTCGACTGATAGCCAGTTCTCCGCGGGTGAGCGCCCGAGGATGCCTGTGAGGGCCTGAGAAGAAGGCGCAGAGTACGAGTAAGATTCGGGCGAGAATGAAGGAGCATTGGGCGTTTGTGTCCCAGGTGTTCGCGCATACAGGCCGTGTATGGACGAGCTTGAATGCGGCGTCTGTGGTGCAGTCGGTGGCGCGACGAGCAGCGGGCTAGGCGGGACGTTCATAGCCTTGACTCTCGGCGTTGTGATAGGATGTGCGCCAGCAACAATGACAGGACTGCCCTTATTCGAACTGCCCTTATTTGAGCTGCCCTTATTCGAGCTTCCTCCATCTTCGCGCGTCCCAGCTTCAACGCTATCACCCAGTCCCGAGTCCACACTCCCCCGCCGATGATGCCTGGCAAGCGCCAGCACCATCGCTTCTCCAAAGTCTAACGGCGTAACGCTCTCCCTCGCCGCGCGCGCATACGCATGTGCAGCACTAACCGGTCTCCTCCCATCGTTGCCCATTCCCACCTCCCTCTCTTCCTCGTTCTCCTCCTCCTCAACAACCACCCTCGCCTTCCCCTTCCCAGCCCTCGGCGCACTCAACACAGGCACAGGAGGCATATCCTCGTCCCTACTCCCAAACGCATACGGATGTCTAGCATGAGGCGGCAGTCTATGTCGCGCCGCAACACTATCAACGCTCAAATCCGTCGGCATCCTCAAGACCGGACTACTCGGATGCGGACCCGCATACTCGCTACCTGATCCAACGCTCTCCTTCTTCCCATGCTTCGCGCGAGCGAAACCAGCGTAAGGATGATCTGGCATGTCCCATTCTTCCCGCTCTGTCGGTGAAGGACCGGGGACGGGGCTGATTGAAGGCGTAGAAATCGCAATGCCAAATTCACCGACGGAGGCGGAGGGTGAGAGCGGTGAAGGCGTTTGTTGGTACCGCGCGGCATCAGGCATTATGAGAACCTCAGGCGAAAGGCGTAAGACGTTATACGATGACCCTTCGGCTTGCCCTGCTCCAGAACTGTAATCTGTGCTCTGCGCGTACAGCCGCGTGTACTCCGGTGCCATGCGAGCCAGTGCAGCACTCGCGTTCTCGCCGACGTGTACGGAAGCGTTATGGTTCAGGAGCGGCGACTTATCGTCCATTGGGCCGAAGTAAGGCGACTTCTCCGTCGCGCGTGCGGATTTGGCTGAGTGATCGTGGTTCTCGTTGTGTAGGGGGCCGTACTCGGCTGGACTGCCGGCCTCGCCACCAACACAAGATGCCATCCCATGCGCGATAGCACGTCCAAGACTGCCTGTACGTGCGTGCCCACGCACATCGCCGTGCCCATGCGCGCTCGCACCATGTCCGTGCGCGCTGACACTGTGTCCGACCGAACTACTATGCCCATGCGCACTCCGCTTGCTCGCCGTCCCAGTCCCGCCTCGACTCGTAATACTGCCGATCCCAAAGCTCATCAACCCCGTCGTATCCGATCCCTCGTGTACCGTCGCCGCGCGGGTCTGTCCGCCGAGCAGCAAACTCTGCAGACGTGGTAGAGGTGGGGGTGCCTCTTCCTTGATCGGTTTAGTGAATGACGGGTGTGCGCGAGATAGTGAGCGTGCGCGGGCTCGGGAGATCGAGCGGGAATGTTTGGAGAGAAGGCCGGATGAGGCTTGAGCTTTCCATGCTTCGCGTTCGCGGGCGAAGGATGTTTGGGATTCGATGACTCTGTGGATATAGTAGGTCAGTATATGCGTTACAATACATAAAGATCAATGTGGGCGAAAAAAGGGGGACAGAAAAAAGCATGGTATCAAGTGCGAATGCACTGAGCCCCCAGCGCTCGAAAAACCGGTCGGCCCCAGATCGCACAGGCCCACACAAAGAGCACCCAACACTGAGCACATGGGCCAGTGCGTGAATCGCGCTCTGGATCATGCGCATCGATGTAGGAGAGTCAAAGTGGCCTGTATAATAAGCAGGCGACCGTATTGGCGATAACCGCAACACAGACGACACGCATGTCGGATGGCATGGTCGCCCTTACACGACCATCTCCACCCAACCCGTTTTCCATCCATGCTCAACGAAAGCTTGACCCCAGCCCACGTATCTCCACCAAGCATATTCACCCGACTCGTCTGGCCCACTACGTCTCATCTTTCAGCGCGTACAACGCAACCCATCGAGCCGTAGCGCAGTTCTTTTGAACTGCGCACTTCACGTTCGTCTCGAGACACAATGATCTAATGCCTGATGCGCTCGTTCAAAGCCGCCGCATAACCGCCCACACACGTACCGACAGCCACAAGCGCGCAGTGCTTCCCGCATCTAGCGCGATTGAGGCGACCGACTACAGCGTATGGGATGCACTGAATGCAACGCTTTGAAGTTGCCTGCCACACCACAATGTCTCCATCCCCAACTCATCAACGATTCCAACCCTCTGTCAACCATCCATATTCTATTTCCCGACTGGCAACGGCACAGGCATCCCGTTCCTCTGGCGAAGTCGAGAACCAAAAACGCACGACGCCAACAGCGCGATTATGGAGACGTCTTCCACAGAGGGACGGTGCAAGCCCGTATTCAAAGACAGCCCAATATCCTCCATCCAAGACTGGTCCAACTGGGGATCAACGCTGAACCAAAAAGGCCAACGAGCGCCCCCCCCCCCCCCCCCCCCCCCCCCCCCCCCCCCCCCCCCCCCTCCGCACCCTTACATCTGGTGACCACCGCAGCGCGCTGGCCGTATCTTAGCGCTAGGCGCTGAGACGCTCGTCGAGCGGGCGCGGAAGCACTGGATGAAGGGTGCGAAGAACGATTCGGGGCCGAAGGAAACACGATATGACGAGTGCGAAAAGCACGAAGGACGAGATGAAATGCACGACCACTCAAAGCAACGCGTTTTCCAGAACCAAACAAAGCACCATCCCAAAGAGGAAACGCAAGCGCCACAACACACAACTCTAAAATGAACGCACCTTGCCAAACTAGGCGCGGGGCTAGGCAGCGCCAAATCGTCCGCGGCAAAACTCCTCGGTCGTCCACCCGGTCCTCGAATATTAAGTACAGGCTCGACCTTGACTTGTTGTTGCGAGCGTAAATTATGAGCGCTTCGTGATTTGGCGAGGGTCTTGGTATGACTGGACGAAGAAAATGCGGAGGGTGGGTGAGGTCGGGGAAGTGTTGATGGGCCGGCGTGGGGAGATGAGATTTGAATGGTGACTGTCGTCGGAGGATCTCGAAATGTTGAGGAGTTGATCGTACGCGTTTGGAAGTCGCGACTTGGTTGTGAACGTAATAACGGACTATCGAGGGCCGTGGCGGGACTCATGGCTCGCGGTGCAGTTCGAATGGTTGATTTCTCCATTGAAAGTTCGCTGTCCGTCCGTACTCGAAAGCGTGGACGAGGGAAGAGTAAGGCGTCACACCACGTCTCGGGGCTTAACCATCGACTTCCCAATCCTAGACTGTCCTTCTCCTTTTCTCGTTCGCGGGCGGTGGAGGGTAAAGGTGGTGATTGTTCGTGCGAAGGAGGAGCGAGGTGGACGCCTGATGATGAAGCAGCGAGTGCGCGGAGGTTGGGCGTGCTGAGCGCTTTGAGAACGCTGGATGCTCGATGCGGTCTCAAATGCGCAGGCACACTTTTATCCTTCCCCTTCCCTCCTCCATATCCACTCCCAATATTTCCTCCGTATCCAGAATCTGTGAACCGCGCTTGACCAGGTCCAGGTGACAGAACAGGCGGTGCGCGTCTTGGCGTAGACTGTGCGCTCCCACTCGCGGCGTACGGATGTACCGTCGAAGCAGGCGAAGAACGAGATTTCTCGGGCGGAGGGGATAGAGCCGAGTACCAACTCTCGTTCATCGGGCTCTTCGTTCTCCTCGTCGCATACTGTTCCTCCTTCCCATGCGGATTCGGACTCAGATTCGGTGACCTCAGCCCTCCCAATAACCCTGCCAGACTCATCCTGTTCGGTGTGGTAGAGGGCGAGCCACGCGGGGTGTGTGTTGGGTGTTCGCCTACTGCTGGAGAGCGAGAAGGGGATAGAGCGGCGGAGAGACGCCAGGAGTCGCGCGTGTGCGGCTGCTTGACGACGGGCGAGGGGATGCTGTACGGCCCGACGTACGGCGTGTACCTATTCGTCACTGTTAATTGACGATGTTTGGAGAGGAAGAGGAATGTGAGACGCGCCAGTCATCTTCCCCAGCAGCTGCGACAGAGGGAGTGGGCCGAAGCGCATTGGACGAAGACCTCTGTCGCAATCCCAACAAGCGCGAGAACGTGTTGGACCTCTCGCGCGTCGGCCGTTGGGGCGGGCTAGTCGCAGCCGCCATATTATTATTCCAATGAGAGATAGATAGAGAGAGAGGGTGAGAGAGCGGGATCTCAGCGGGCGAAGGCCATGGTGCGCGTTGCGAACAAGCCGCAGTGTTGATGCCGACCGAGAAGCCAAAAACGATATCGTTTATTGTTGCGCGCCTTGCGTTCCTTGCCGACGTCACTCCGAGCTTACGACTTCTCCATCTTCCATTCACACAAGCTTGACAGCTCTAACGGTATGATACCACATACTACTCGGGTGCCTACTACCGACACGAGCGGCGGATGTGGCCTGGCTGTGGCCCCGCGCGCGTCTGTCTCACTGCGCGGTGCAGGAACGTTCTGACATTTTGGAAATTTAAACTTGCATCCGCATTCGGCTATCCCCGTCTCGGCCCGGTTATACACCCGAGCGCCCGTTTGCTTCCTTTCCTCCTTCTGCTCTCACTCTCATTTGAACGCTCGTGCTTCGACCTTCGCTGACGTGTGGCGACTGGGTTTACTCGTCCTGTCCAGGAAGGAACGCATGAGCTTCGGCTCTTGTGAACTTGTGAACTTGCATCTTTGCTCGCATCTGACATCTTTGGGCTTATACTGTACTTCCTGATACAATTGAGAAAGTAGACCCGCAGATCGCCCATCGCCTCTGGTACATCGCATCGCTGCTCCGCCCCGCCGCAGCGTTCAAGCTTCCGATTCCTCGTCTACCCACCCACGCCGACCTTCTGTGGCTCTCACTTCTTTTGCTACTATCATCTCGTCGCGATGGTTGAAATACGTCTACTCGTGATAGAAGGCGGACCGAGGGAGTAAAGCCACGCTGGGCTGGGTTCGGCTCCGTCGTGTGTACCGGAAGACAAAGGTGGTTCCTATCTTGAAAGGAAGACCCGACGCTTTCTTCACTCCATCATGCCAATCCCGTCACGATTCCCCCGACGCTCGCGGCTTACAACGAATTTCTTACCACGACAAATGGGTGGCACAGGCTACCAGTTCTTGTAAGACAGCAAAGCAGCAGTTCACTGGCATCATCACTCCTGAGTCGTCCCATCGCCTACACTGTATGCATCGCACCGCCGGCTCTACCTCTCACCTGCGTCCACTCGCATACTGGTTCGCCGAGCAGACTGCACTGGCTCTTTCCCGCCGTTCCCGGAAGTGGATAAAAGGACGGGGCCACTTGTATCCTTGCATAGTCTCGTATTTGTCAACGCACGGATCGACTGCCTACGCATCAGCCTGATTCTCGAAGCGATCAGACTTATGCGCTCACTCCTCCTTTCGTCGCTATGCATGAAGAGGTTCTGCTCGCAATGGACGACAAGCCGAGGGGAAAGGCGTCTGGTCTGGGTGTGCTCGGTTGCGCCATCTGGGCTCAGAAGGACGCAGGAAGCGGATCATGGACGCATTGCGCATGATTACATTCTTGGCATTGGATTATTCGAGCAGGATGATAAACGCGTTATGCACGACGCAGACTACATGTTACAAGCGAAGGCACGTCTGCAGGCTGGATGCAGCTGAAGATGAAGAAAGGATTGAAGGCAGTAGTACAATGGGTATCGGTGGCAAAAATGTACTGTGAACGCCCAAATCGTATTTTCTTCTACATCATACGGTGGCCATTCTTGATCCTCTCCCGCATGTGGTCAGCGAACATGACAGCTTGCTCTTCCATCTGACCACCAAACCCGTTGAGATCAATGTTTGTCTCATTGTAGTCGAGGAACACGTCCAAATAGTGGTTTATCCAGTCCTGTAGAGCCTTCGAGTAGGCGGAGGTCCGTTTAGCAAGCGTAACATGGTTCAGGGCGATGGCTTTGTCACGCACCTTCAAGCGGTCATCTTCTGAGCATGGATATAGTAGGATGAGGACGCTAGAGAGTATGTCTCGATCTCTATGGAGTAGCCTATAGTGTTCGAACAAAGCGTCCAGGCTGAAGAAGGTAGAGTTGCCAATCTGAGGCCATCCAGTCTCGTCGCGCGTGGATTTCAACTCTATTGCCTTCATCTCTGCGACTACGCCTAGTCTTTTCTGGAAAAGTTCCTGCGCAAGTGATCTCATATCAGGGAATGAACGTGGTCAAGAAGCATGTATGCACCGACTCTTCTTTTGTCTTCACTTGTGAGGATATTCAAATCCCGGCATAGGATTTCGAACTGTACTTTTGTGAAGTTCCAGCTGAAACACCCCGGCGTTCCGCGTACGTAGATGATTGCTTCACGAAAGCGTCCACGAAAGAGTTCAAGAAAGCGTATTGAGCGTATCTTCGTATGCCCATGATCCTGAATGTCTGCAGGGATATATAACTGGAGGAAGTTCTGCGGCAGAGACATGGGAGTTGTGGCAGTTGTGAATCGTAGGCTAGGGTAAGGAGGGATTGTGGTGGGCGAGGGTGATGAACGCAAACATCGTTAACTCGCCGTTTTATCCTAAAGGTAACAAGGGCATCGAGAGAACAAGGGACTGAGATCACTTGGTCCAACCTGTGCAAGCATTGACCATATGCTTTGAGTGCCGTGAGCTTTGGGGCGAGGTAGAGACCGGCTTATTGACCTTCGCGGGCCGTTGTCAAAGCGCGTGGCCAGAACTCACCGATCGCTTTCCGCAGTGAGGGTTTGTTCTCCAACAAAAGAGCTTCCTAAAGCAATGGATCAGGTTTCTGCAGCTATGACAAACGAACGGGACAGTGACTGGAGCGGAGACCGATACAACCTCGTCAAAGACAAGCACACCGAGTGGTCAAAGGAAATCGGGCTGAATGCGGAGGGGAGGTCTCCGCCTAGTCTAAGAATATGACCCGTAGTCTCGACGAGTTCAAAGCAATGCCGCTATTCACGAATGGCGTGGAGGCCAACGGTAATACATGCACGATCTCTTCCCAGGAAGTGGGTAAGAGTCTGCCCTGGTACTTTATCCGTCCCGCTGACTGTCAGTATTCCAATCACCATTAGCCTCATGCGCGTGCACAACATGCTCCGCCGCACCACATATCTTCCTTATCCCGCGGGGTACCTTGTTATCGAAGTGAGCAACGTTGCCTTGCGCACGATGGAACCGAACTTCCCGCTTAAACTCGGGATGCATCCCGCGCCAAAAGAACCTCCTCATATCCGACATGGTTATATCGCGTCGCTCTAGCAGTGCCTCAGCAATACGCGTGAATTGGCTCGTATATTCCCGCCATGCGTGGAGTGAACGGATCGGACGGTGCTGCGTTTCGTCCACGAATCGCTTGAGATGGTAGACCTGGTAGTCCGGCCAGGGATCTTCGTCTTTTTCCTCATCGTCGTCTTCCCCGTAGTGTGTAGCGATCTCGCTTTTGAGTTGTTCCCAGTTGCTTTGCTGGTAACCGCGGAGGACCTTGATTAGACGTTTGACGTCTAGACCGCTGAAGCGTGCGGCAGCACGACATTTGCGAGCATCGTCAACAATATGGTAGCGATAGAAGTAGTACTCAAGCTCATCGAACCAGTCGTCGATCTCGGAGGTAGGGTGGACGAGCTTCGAGGGTTGCATGGTGCGGGCGAACGGCGTGAGAAGCGGGTGATGGTGGGTCGTGTTGCTCAAGTCAACGCCGCTCGGTTGCAGCTTTATACTCCAAAATTTCGCGACCCTGACTGTCTGATTAGGCTCGATTTGGTGTGTAGAACGGCGCTGAGTGAGTGGGCCTGACTAGCGAGGTGTAAAAGTGGGTTAGTACGTTGGTTGTGACAAGATCGTCCACGTGAATTGTGTCACATTGTTGAGTCGAATCGCAGTGACTTCGATGAGATCGTCGCGCGATGAGTTAATCCTGAGATCTATGACTCTCGTTTCGTCTATTGCTATAGGACAACTTCTCCACTACATCGTTGGGCGAGAAGCTGGAGAAAAGCGCCGCGGAGTGGCCGAAGATGACACGTCATTATCGCGGAGGGCGAGAAAGTGCGTGTTTACTCTCGCAGCGATGACTGAACTTGACTGTAATCCCGACGTCGTTTGAGTGCCAAGCAGAGTAGACGTAATATCAATCAAGTAGCTCCATGGATGGTAAAAGGAGGAGCTCTGCGGTAAGTGGAGACGACGGATCCGGGATATACGATGGATGGCGGTCGCGGAGCAAACCTACGCGGCCGCAACGCGTCGATGCGTCCCTTGTCTCACATCACCACCAGGCATTTTGCTTACACCCGGCGCCCAAGGCGGCGGGGCTCGCTGCCCATTCGAGTAACCCTACGCTTTCTATTGGATGATCGCGCGTCTTGAATATGCATCAATGTTGAACTGCAATCCGCCGAGCAACCATGCATCTTACCAGGGCGACGCTTTCCCGAAGATGCGTCTCGTTTCATGACACGACCTTCCAACTGATGGATCATTCATTACTATGGACACTACGGATACTGCTGTTGTTGCACTCCATGCCCAATGCGACGGGGTGTAGATGAAGTTCGCAACCTCAAGAGAGGTCAAACCCAGTCTATGGTGGTCATTCGGGTGCAAAAATGCTTCCCCGGTTTTCCGCGTCTATCCAGTTTTTCGACATCCATCCAGTTTTTTTCTCACCACCCTCCAGCTCTTTCGTACCCATCTATCCAGCTTTTGAACCTCATTCCCTATCCAGCTATGGTTGAATTTATGGACTTCACCAGAACTTTCGTCGTACACCATCCATCCAGTTTCTCGGCAGCCCGGCCCGGGCCGCCGGCATCTGCCGCGCCGCGCCGCGAGTCGCGTCGCGTCGGGCAGGTTGCTCTTCCTCCTCCCACCACCACCGCTATTTCTTTACGCTGTCGCCCGGATCTCGGAGCAATGGAATAGATTTTAATACTCATTCTGCACTTCATGCATGGGGGCTGAGTTTTTCTCACCCAGCTGCATGGGTGCCTTCTGGGATCATCGATCACGGCGGACCGTCGCCGGTGCTCGCATCTTCGA